>JAJMAX010000073.1:0-55024 GCA_030565105.1 Vanderwaltozyma verrucispora
AATAATAATAATAATAATAATAATAATAATAATAATAATAATAATAATAATAATACAAAATTATCTAGATCAAGATCTATAAGAAGAAGTAGTTCACATGAAAAACCCAAAGTTGTAATGATAGGTAGAGGTGGTGCTGGTAATCTTCTATCTCCTTCAGTGAGTAGAAAGTCAAGTGATAATCATAATAATAATAAGAAAAAGAAATTGAAAAATAAAGAGAAAAAAAAATGGTACTCCTTCTTAAACATATTTGCATAATTCTATTTCATTTAAAAGAATTAATTCATATAAATGAAATTTTCTTCATACAATATTTATCCATTTGCATCAATTTTAATGAAATAAATATTTTTAAAATAGTATAAATATTAACAACAATACTAAAAATAATAAATAAATATATAATATACAATTTTATTTTTTGTTTTTAGATTTAACTAATGGTTGAAGCTAATTCTTCCAGTAAATTATAATTACGTTTAACGATACCACCATTTGATGGTAAGTAAGTCGAACCCATCAAATATTGGTCAATTGCTGCTGCACACTTTCTACCTTCTTGAATAGCCCAAACAATTAAAGATTGACCTCTTCTACAATCACCAGCAGTGAAAATCTTACCACCATCAACAGAATATGAATAATCATTAATAGTAGCTATAGTGCCTCTCTTAGTTTTAATGACACTCTTATCCTCAATTAATTCAGGACCAATGAAACCCATTGACAGTAGAACAATGTCAGCTTCAAAAATTTCTTCGCTGCCTGGTAGTTCAATCATTTGCCAAACACCACTTTCAGACTTTTTCCATTCAACACGAACTGTCTTTATAGCTTTAACTTCACCTTCTTCATTACCAATAAATTCTTTTGATAAAATACAATATTCACGAGGATCTTTACCGTAATGTTCTTTAACTTCAGAATGACCATAATCAACTCTCATTACACGAGGCCACTGAGGCCATGGATTATCTTTAGCACGCTCTGCTGGTGGTTGAGGTAATAATTCAAAATTTACAACAGATGCGGCACCATGTCTAACAGCAGTACCCAGACAATCATTACCAGTATCACCACCACCAATGACAACAACTTTTTTATTCTCAATAGTCTTACGTATAGTTTCTAAATCACTCTTCATTAAAGCTTCTGTATTGTCTTTTAATAATGTCATAGCAAAGTCAATATTTTTTAATTCACGGCCCTCAATATTTAAGTCTCTTGGAATCGTCGAGCCAATAGCATAAACAATAGCAGCATATTGGCTCTTTAATTGATCTATAGTTATATCTTTACCAATTTCAGTGTTGGTAATAAATTCAACACCTTCAGCAGCTAATAAATCAAGACGACGTTGGACAATTTCTTTATCTAATTTCATATTAGGAATACCATACATCAATAAACCACCACAACGATCAGC
The DNA here is from genome assembly GCA_030565105.1 of Vanderwaltozyma verrucispora. NCBI lineage: Eukaryota > Fungi > Ascomycota > Saccharomycetes > Saccharomycetales > Saccharomycetaceae > Vanderwaltozyma > Vanderwaltozyma verrucispora. The sequence continues at coordinate 1,430 of JAJMAX010000073.1, forward strand.
TCTTTCGTAAACTGTAACAGTATGACCAGCTTTATTAAGTTGATCAGCACAAGCCATACCAGCTGGACCGGAACCAATAATTGCAACAGTACGTCCAGTACGGACTTCTGGTGGGCATGGTTTAACCCAACCTTCTTTGAAAGCATTATCTATAATGATTCTTTCGACAGATTTGATTCCAACTGGGTCATCAATTATACCTAAAGTACACGCACCTTGACAAGGAGCAGGACAAACTCTACCGGTAAATTCAGGGAAGTTATTAGTTTCTGATAATTTGTCAAGAGCTAATTTCCATTGGTTCTTGAATACTAATTCATTGAATTTTGGAATAATATTAGAAATTGGACAACCTGTATCAGATAAGCAGAATGGGGTACCACAATCCATACATCTTGCAGTTTGAATTTTTGCATCTTTCTTGCTAATGGCATCTGACAATTCTTTCCAGTCATTAGTTCTTGATGAAGCATTTCTATATGTTTCATGACGAACTTTATATTTCATAAAACCACGGGTTTTTTCTATTTTTTCAATATTTTTCTCCAGTTGGTTTGCATCAGTGATTGCATCTTCCAAATCTAAAACTTTTGGTTCTGTTAAAGTTGAGCTGTGGGAAATTGCCGCTTGTCTTTTCTTAGCGGATAATAATTCGTTAATTTCTCCATTGGTAGCATCGGGTGTATTTTTAGCAGTTTTAAAATTCTTTAAGTATTCAGTGTTTCTCAACTTATTTTCTTTTACTTTATCGGCTGCTTCCTTTTCTAAGACTTTTTTGTAGTCAGTAGGAATAACTTTAATAAAACTGTTTAAGTAATGATTGAAGTTGTTCAAAATTTTGCCAGCCAATTTTGACTTCGTATATTTGAAGTGCTCTTGAATTAAATTTTTGACAAAGGCGATTTCTACTGGATCTTCCAATGTGTCTAGCGTAATCGTGTCATGATTAACCTTACCAGAGAAATCATCATAATCAGAAGTTAAACAATAAATGATACCACCAGTAGCACCCGAGAAGGCGTTTAATGACTCCATTTGCGATAAAACAACAGCTCTACCACCAGTCATATATTCAAATGCATTGTTACCCAAAATTCTTTCGACAACAATAGTGGCACCTGAATTACGAACGGCAAAACGTTCACCAACACTACCAGAGATAAAAGCAGTACCTGAAGTAGCACCATAAAAACAAGTGTTACCAACAATAACATTTTCATCACTTCTAAATTTGGAATCCTTAGGTGGCCTAATAACAATAGTACCACCAGATAAACCCTTACCAACATAATCATTGGCGTCACCATCTAAAATAAAAGTAATACCAGAAGCTAAGAAAGCGCCAAAAGATTGACCTGCAGAACCTGTAATGTTCACAACGATGGTGTCTTGCGGTAAACCATTCTCACCAAATTTCTTAGAAACTCTGTACGATAATGTAGTACCCAATGCACGATCTGTGTTAATGATGGAAGCATCAATAGTCACTGGTAATCCACGGTCTAAAGTTACTTCAGCTTCATCAATCAATTTATTGTCTAAACGAGTATGCAATTTCATATCTTGTTTCTTGGTAAATCTTGTTGGAACACCAGGACGAATGACATGGGCTGCAGTTAAAATTGGACTTAAGTCGATATTAATCGCTTTTGTATTAACATCTTCTCTCTTTCTTAGTTTTTCAGAATGACCAACCATTTCATCAATAGTACGGTAACCCAATTTAGCCATAATCTTTCTTAAATCTTGAATTAGGTAGTAGAAGAAATTAATAACATGTTCAGGTTGACCTTTAAATTTGGATCTCAAATATGGATCTTGAGTGGCAATACCAACAGCACATGAATTTAGATGACATCTTCTCAACATAATACAACCCATTGCAATTAAAGGAATAGTTGCTAATGTGAATGACTCAGCACCCAATAATACTGCGACGGCTATATCAAAACCAGTTCTTAACTGACCATCTGTTTGAACAACAACATTACGTCTCAAATCGTTCAAGACTAAAGTTTGATGGGTTTCAGCCAAACCTAATTCCCATGGTAAACCAGCATACTTAACACTGGTCCATCTGGCTGCACCGGTACCACCATCATGTCCAGAGACTAGAATATGATCAGCTTTTGCTTTGGCTACACCAGAAGCAACGATACCAACACCAACTTCTGAAACTAACTTAACAGATATACCGGCTCTTGGGTTAGAACACTTCAAGTCATAGATAAGTTGTTTCAAATCTTCAATAGAGTAAATATCATGATGTGGAGGTGGAGAAATCAAACCGACATTTGGAGTAGAATGTCTAGTTTTAGCAATGTCTTTGGACACTTTGTGTGCTGGTAATTCACCACCTTCACCAGGCTTAGCACCTTGGGCAACTTTAATTTGAATTTCATCAGCGTCAGATAAATAATAAGAAGTGACACCGAATCTCGCAGATGCTACTTGTTTGATTGCTGATCTCATGGTATCACCATTTGGACTAACGATAGAACGTTCTGCATCTTCACCACCTTCACCACAGTTTGACTTAGCTCCTAAACGATTCATTGCAATGGCTAACGTAGAATGTGCTTCCATTGAAATGGAACCATATGACATAGCACCAGTAGCAAATCTTCTAGCGATTTCAGTCCATGGTTCAACTTGTTCTAATGGGATAGCGGTGGAATTTTCAAAATTTAATTCTAATAAACCTCTCAAAGTACAGTCTCTAATAGCTTCCATTTCCTTTTCAACATATCTTTCCCATGCATCTTCATTTTTATTTCTAACAGAATCTTGTAAAGAAGCAATAGCAGTTGGTTCGTTCATATGTTTATAACCACCATCTCTAAAATGATATTCACCAGATTCTGGTAAATTTGCTGATTTGGAAACTGTACTTCTAGAAGGATAACCTCTTTCATGTAAAGAAAATGCATCTTGTGCAATATATTCAAAAGTTGCACCCTTAATTCTAGAAGCAGTACCAGCAAAACATAAATCAATAACAGAGTTATCTAGACCTAAAGCTTCAAAAATTTGGGCACCTTTATAAGAAGCTAAAGTTGAGATACCCATCTTGGACATAACTTTTAGGATACCACCATCGATGGAATGTTTATAATTTTCCAAAAGTGTTTCAGAATCTAATTCGATGTCATCATTTTCAACATTACGAATTAGACCTTCATTATTTAATCTAACTAAAGACTCCATGGCTAGGTAAGGAAAAATACCATCACAACCATAACCTAACAAAACACAGAAATGATGGATTTCTTTTGCTTCAGCTGTTTCTAAGATAAGTGCTACTTGAGAACGTTGTTTATTTCTTACTAAATGGTGATGAATAGCACCAACGGCAAGTAGAGATGAGATGGATACGCGGTTTGGACCTAATCTTCTATCAGAAATGATAAGAACTTTTTTGCCCTCTTCAATAAAATCACTAGCATCTTGAGTTATACGATCAATTGTATCTGTGTAGCCTAGAAGGCCATTTGATTTTTCAAAAGTAATATCAATTTTACCAATTGACCATGATGGATGTACTTTTTCAATATTTTCAAGGGCATAAAATTCATTCCATTTTAAGATTGGAGATTTCAAAAATAATCTGTGGCATTGGGATGCAGTCATTTCTAACAGATTCCCTTGTGGACCAACAAAACATTCTAAGGACATTACGTTAGCCTCACGTATTGGATCAATTGGAGGATTTGTAACTTGTGCAAATAATTGTCTAAAATAATCATATAATAAAACAGGATCTTGATTTAGACAAGCTAATGGAGCATCGTTACCCATAGAACCTAATGATTCTTTACCTGTTAGCGCCATTGGAGTTAATAACATCGAAACTTGTTCGAATGTATAACCATTTGCAAGCAAACGAGGATCACTTTGAATCTTTAAGGATGAATTCATTAATTCATCACTCAAGAATGTTTTAGGAATGATATTGGCTGATTTTTCTAATAAATCTTCAATTTTAATAACCTTGGTTAACCAAGATTTGAAATCCTTCCTTTTAGAAATTTTAGTTTTCAATTTTTTAGTATCAACAATTTCACCTTCTTCTGTGTCAATCAAAAATAAATCACCTGGTTTTAACTTACCTTTTTGTATAACTAAGGAATTTTCAATTGGGATAACACCAACTTCAGAGGCACAAATGACTCTGTCATCATTTGTGATGTAATAACGACATGGTCTCAAACCATTTCTATCTAACATGGCACCAATATAACGACCATCTGTAAAAGTTAATAAAGCCGGACCATCCCATGGTTCAATTAAACAAGCAGCCCAGTCAAACCAAGCTTTTAGATTTGAATCCATATCTTTATGATAAGCTTCTGGAACTAATAACATTAAAGCTTCCGGTAAAGATAAGATACCATTTATAGTTAATAATTCTAAAACGTTATCTAAAGCTGCAGAATCAGAACCACCTTCTTCAATAACAGGATATAATTTATCTAATTGATCTTTAAAATTTTCAGAAGACATAACACCTTCTCTTGCGTGCATCCAATTTTTATTACCTCTTAATGTATTAATTTCACCATTGTGAGCCAACCAACGTAGTGGTTGAGCCCTATCCCAAGATGGGAATGTATTTGTTGAAAATCTTGAATGAACTAAAGCCATGTGCGATTTAAAATAAGCATTAGTTAAATCTGGGTAATAATTGTAAACTTGAGATGGTGTTAATTGACCTTTATAAACAATTGTTTTCTGTGACAAAGAACAAACATAAAAACCATTTGAAATACCAATTGATGAAGTTGCTTGTTTTCTTAATAAATATAAATTTGTTTGAAATTCGAATTCATTAAATTCTTTATTTGTAGAAACGATCATTGGTTGTAATACTATTGGCTCTCGAGATAGTGCAACTTGACCTAAAATCGATGAATCAACTGGTACATTTCTCCAACCTAAGACTTTTAAATTCAATAATTCAGCCATTTCTTCAAAATACTTTTTACTTGAAGTTAATAGTTCATTTGAAATATTTTTTTTAAAGAAAACATTACCCACAGAATAATGGTATCTTTCTGGAATTGTTAAACCTAGATCTAATTTAAATTCTCTTTCCATAAATTCATGTGGTATACCAATTAAAATACCAGCACCATCACCATTGCCATCAGATGAAACAGCACCACGATGTGTCATATTACATAATAAAAGTCTTGCATCTGATACAATTTTATGTGATTGAATACCTTTAATATTTGATACAAATCCTACACCACAAGCATCTTTTTCATAATCTGGGTCATATAAACCAACTTTTTCTGGAATTACATTTGACCATGAAATATTCTCATTATTCTTTGTTTCGTTTATATTATTTGCAAATGAACCACCTTCATATGAGTTATCTAAAGGATTGAATTCGTCTGATTTTAAAATTGTCATTATTTTTTTATTTTTTTATAAATAACCGCCGAACTATTCTCTAGTGCCAAAATTTTTTTTTGTACACAAAAAAGAGAATCCTTAATTTTTCTAATTTCTTTTTCTAGTACTAAAGAAACAAAAATTACTTAACAATAGATGAATGAATGAATATCTTTTTAACCTTTTGATATTGTTTGTGTTTTTGTATATTTTATTGAAATTTATCAAAGAAACACTTCGCCAATGAATGAATGACTTATTTATTTCCAAAAATGTTAATAATAAATATAATAAATAAATGATTTGAATAAATAATTAAGTTTGAAAAGTTACAGTAACAAAATTGTAATAGGGATGTTGTTTTGTAATTTTTTTTTTTTTATTTTTTGTTTTTGTTATGATGTAAAATCCAACTTGATGAATAAATAAATAATAAATAGAATAAGTAATAAATAATAATCAATAAACCAGCAGAGATATGTTATTTTATTACACTATTGTAGAACAATCTTATTTTCGATATCAATTAATTTTTCTTTTTTGATAATACCAAAGATGGCAAAAATATAATCTTAAGTATGGTTGTATACTCAATATGCAAGTTACGGAGTTGATAAAATCTAAGGATATAAATAAACAATAAGAATAAAATTAGGAATAAAAGCTAGAAATGTAAATTGTAGATATTATAATATATAAATATTAACATACTGTAATAGTTCTTTCTCTAACATTATTAAGTTTAAAATTTTATAACAACACACATCGAAGAAACATATATATATATATATATGTGTATGTGTGTGTGTGCCATGGATAAATTGGAATAGAAATACACTATATCAATACTGAAAAAAGACATTTAACATAACACTGCTGTCAATGAAAGAGAAACGCGATAGTAACAGAATTGAAATTTCACAGTTAAAAAATTGTTCTTCAATATTTCTCTCTGATAGAAATAATAGGAAAACGCATTTATTATATTTTCATGATAAAAATTCCGAGAGCGGTAGGTTGCAGTGCAATTGGAAGGAAAAATGCAAAATTAACACTCATCGTCTATTGAACAGAGTCTAAGTCTAAGTCTAAGTCTAAGTCTAAGTCTAATGAGGCTTTAGAATTAATTGTTGGTTGATTCATTCTTTGATGACTGATTAGAGCCGACAGCCAGTCAATTAGATAGATAAGAAAATAATAACTGGATTCAGTGAGCCTCCTCAGCTACGCGTTACCTCACAAGAACAAAGAGAGAGAGAATCAAAACATATTTCTCATTTTTATTATTTCGTAGATAATTATCTTTACAAAGTGAAATTCATGCAGTACACCGCAACCAATAACGATAGAAATGATAGACAGAGGTAGTTGCCGGTATACCGGTAGTGCGATCGTGTCAACGGATTATTGGATTGAGTTGACTCTTGGTGCTGTATTCTATTTTATTTTTCCGATTTTCAAGAATGGAATTGTACGAGAGATTATCTGTGGCATACATAGGTAATGGATTTAGTGTCTAGTGTCCGTCGAGCATGAGTTCTATTAAATATAAGTGGGAAATATGATGTGAAAAGAGGGGAAAATGTTGCATCTAGATTTTTTTGTTCGGGGAACCCTAAGATTACAATATCTGTAACCTATAAGTTATTATTATCACGTGCAAAACTAAAGTGTTACATTGTTAATATATAGGACGTGACAGAATAAGTGTTCATTATATTGGAAACATAGGAATTAAGATGTTGATACGTTTAAAAATTATTATTACATTTCAATAACTTTATCTTCCAACGAATCTCCTGTTGTTAATGAAAAGATTAACTTTCTTTTTTTTCTAAATATATTTTTAGGTTTTGTTTTTATTATCTTCTTCCTTATTACACTTAAATTTTTTGAGTTTAAATTATAGTGAATGTATCTTCTACAATGTACTAAGCTCATCAATTCAATCTCTTTAGAATGAGGTTTTACTTGAATTTTGCCTCTGAATTTTTTAAAGAATTATTGCCGACTTAATCTGAAGTGACAGGATAAGATTAAAATATTTCGGTCTACCATTGCATAAATTATTAAAAGCAACGCCAGTGATTAGGAATAAGTTGTCAGGTACACAACAATATATATATATATATTAATTCGTAAGGTTTCTTGATATTATTCATAAATATATACCTGTTGTAATGCATGTTCAATGAAAATTATGATGATTACAACTTAAAGCATTTGTTTACTGTGAATGCTACTGCTAAGCGTAAATCACATAAATCTTGAATCTGTGGAAAAATACAATTCATTTTTTCTTGCTAGGTTGTCTGTCTTACAGTTTATTATCACTTCAAAATATCCAAAGGTTATAAACTAAACTGTACAAATTTTAGTATTTTTAATCTAATTTATATCCAATATTTGAATTACACTATACCATTATTTACAGCATACAATTAATTAATAAATAAATAAATAAATAAATAATTGTTTGAAAAAATATATATTTTCAATTGTCTCGATTATTTCAATGTTTCTTTAACTTGTTTCATGACAAATGTCATACCCAATCTACTTTTTTTAATATTCTCATCAAACCTTTTTAATGACCAATTCTCAATTCTATTCCTTATTCCAACGGTAAATCCACTTGAAAATTTAACTTGACTATTTACAAAAGTATATTTATTTACAGAATCATATTCATAATTTGTATATTCTTCAACTTGGATTATTTTTGTGTGATCTAAATTTCTTGTATATGTATTTAGAGTATTTAATTTTGGATTAACAACAGAAAATTCTATTATCCATGAATCTGAAATACTTCCAAGTAAAGGTTTAACCCAATTTGGTAATTTACCTAACTTTTTAATTAATCTGATAGTTTGTAAATTACCATTTTCATCAATTTTCCGACTTAATGTATCAATAGATCTTACATGTGTTGAGTATGGGTTAGGGTACCTATTAAAAAATGCTAAAGAAACTGTTTTGAAATCATTTGGGAAAATATGAGTATTCTTATGCCAAAGTACCATTTCTTAATAGGTTGATGGATATTGTAATATATATATATGTGTGTGTGTATATTACAAATATTGCAAAAAAAAATTTCCTTTGGTTTCTTTTCAAATATAAGATAAAAAAGGAAATTTTTAAAAAATATTATTCAGTATTTGAAAGAGTAATTAACATATATATATTTAATAATTCTTCAAATTGCAGTTGCTAGTTCCTAGTTTTTAAATATTTCAAACTTGATATTCATTATTTTGGGGTCAGAGAGAAAATGAGATTCAAACTTATTTTCGTCTATTTTTCGAATTTCTCTTTTGAAGGAAAAGGAAAGGCTCAATAAATGTCCGCGAGATGTGTAAAGATCCATAACTTGATTTGGCTAAGAGATATATTCAGATTCACTGAATTATTCTTGTAATCATATGAGTATTTAATAACCAGTCGATGTAATTGTTAAAGAAAAGCAAGTACTATTTAGATTGGTTACGTAAGGTGAATAATTTTGAGTAATACAAATTGTTATTATTATTATTATTATTTTCTATTGTGTTTATTAATGTACAAAATGCTTATTTATAATGGAATATATACCTTTCTATATGTTATGCTCTTTAAATGTCTGTAACAAGTTTACTTGAAAATTGTGTGAATTAACATGCTTCTGCTTATAGTAATAAAGCAACTAAAGCAGCTGCACCAGCACCGGCACCAACACCATAGTTGATTCTGTTAGCAGCATTTGTAGAGTTTGAGTGAATAGAAATAGTACTGTTTTTAGAAACGGCCTTGTTAACAATAGCTGTGCTTAGCGTTGTAACAATAGTTTCTAAAGAACTACCAGATAAAGTAGTGTATGTAGTTTCATATTCACTGAAAGAAGTAAAATATTCAACTTCATTTTCTTCATCACTTTGAGAAGTACCATAAGTAGTTGATGGTAACCACCATACTTTAGAAGTATAAACAACACCGTCAGAATTAGTTGCTGTAACGGTAGTTAAAGCGTCATCCCAGTTTCTGGTTGTTGTTGAGGAAGATTCGATATCTAAATTAGAAGCATCTAAAGCTTCAATAGATTCTACTTTTTTTGAAGCTGATGATGGAGTCCACCAAACATGTTGGGAGGTAGTAGTAGTAGTAGCAGTAGATTCAGTATCAGCTTGGCTGACAGTTGATTCTAAAGCTTGAGATTTGTCTTTTTGGGTAGAAGCAACTGTTGCAGTACTTTCAGCACCTGGAATGTACCACAAAGCCTTAGTAACAGTATTTCCTAAAGAATCAGTTGTAGTAACGGTAGTACTTGGTTCAACAGCATACTTTTGAGAACCTTCAACTTGAGAGACAGCAACTAAAGAGTTTTGATAAGCAGCTTTTGAGGTAGTAACAGAAGCAGTAACTTTTTGAGCTTCAGTGGTAGAAGTAACTTGTTGTACATTACTTTCTTGGATATTGTTGTAGGTATCATCTTCCAATGATCCACTGTCGACAGCAGAAGCTGAAGCTAAAATACTTGATAATATTAAGGGTGTTGAAAATTTCATTATTGTTCTTTGTGTTTGTGAATTTTTTTTTGAGTTGAGAGTATAGTAAAGACTAATTGTGTCACTAAGTTTTGTTTGGTATTTTTTATTATGTTAATGATAAAATAATATAATTAAATAAGTTATACAAGTTCAAAAGATATATTCCAAATATCTATCAACATTGTGATCCTTTTATATATTTTATTTTCTAATTGTTTTGATAAAGGATTCATTTACTTAATTCCTAATGTTTTAAAGCTTAAGCTTAGCCTACTTAACTAAAAAAGATATGGCTGGTATTACTACTTTTAAGAACAAAATATATTTAATTTAATTTATTGAATATCTAAGTGGCATATGATTGAACCCCGTTGATTCAGATACTTCTATACAGAAGCACTGTTTTCTTAAATTTTGTAAAGTGTCAAACTACTATGAGTTAAAATATTTGGCCTTGCCTTTCCAAATTAGAAACCAGCATTCTTAAAGCCAGCCAGCGCTTTTTTTTATAGAGCGTAATTGTAAAAATGAAAACGCTGGCTAATGTAAAATTAAAAAAATTTGTAATGAAAATTCCCACTTCTAATTGTTGAAATTCTAAGTCAGATTAATTAGTGAATTGAGAATTTATTAGATATAACAATGAAATATCTGATCTACGGTAAATTCTTTTATTGAATTATTTTACTTACTAGTATACTTTAAAAGTATTATAGATTAGATATGTATATATGATAGATTATCTATACAAGGGCTTTTATAATTTGGGTCACTATCTATAACATAACAATACCCATTTTACTACGATTTTCAACATCGTAAGTCTTATCTTCCTTCAAACCACCATTAATTGGGAATGCTCTGTAATTAAACAAGTAAAAATTCAAAAATCCATCTCCAGGTCCAAATTTCAAATCTTCTAAAAATAAAGTGTTATCCTGAGAAGTTAACGCATTAAAAACATCCATCTTTTCATTACGTGCGATTATACATGCGTCATTGATTAATGATTCTAATCTCTTTTTTAAGGTACTTGAAGCTTCTTCATTATATTTGTCGACATAAGAGAAGTCTGCATCTGATGCATAATAAAACAAATAACCAATACCTAATTCATTATACATTTTATTATTCAATATTGTGAAAGGTAAAGAATAGAATGATAAAAAGTCAACAATTTTATCATCTGAGTTTTCAACAACATATGAATAGATGACTTCACTATCTCCTGAACTGTTAGAATCCACTGATCCTAAAAACCAATGCTTAAATTCCTCTTTATTAAAAACTTGAACCATATCGAATCTTTCTTGATATTTATTAAATAAAGTTAAAGTTTCATCTATGTCCTTTTCTTCTAAAATCCTAAGACCTTTGGTCGTGGTTTCTTTTGGTAAGGTGTATTTGGCAACCATCTCAGTTTTAGTCGAGTTCTGTGGCATTTGGGTAAATCCAACATCATGCAATTTGGACCAATTCAGTGGACGATGTGTATATCTACATGTACTAACAGGAGATGGTAAAATTGTGCCTGCAGTATAAAGTGCGTGCCATACATCATTTCTATTTACTCTTCTTGTAATTTCTTTGATTAAAACAGGAGCAAGTCTTTTAGATCTCAATTGTTTATGCACACATAGAAAATTTATTTCAACACTAGAAATTATTTTTGATCTTACTCTTAAAGTGACAGGGATAGCAGAAATAAAAGCAACTAATTTTCCAGTACCCTTTACACGAACACCAACGTTCCATTCTTGTTTCCAACCTGGACATTTTAAAGCCCACTTAAAAAATTCTTTTGTGTAATTAAATCTAAACTCAGCATCACGATCTTCAACGTAATTTTCATTCAATAATAAGAAAACATCTTCTAATTCTTCAGATTTTTCAATATCGATTGTACACCACTCAAATCCATCGATCATAGGCAATGGATTTTCAGGAATATCTTCAGGTTTCTTGGCTTCATCGATGGAACCTTCTGATTCAACTATTTCATCAAATGTAGTAACAGGTTGTGTTTTCCAAAATTTATAATCCTTCATTTCTTTTCTTTGCTTTTCAGTAAGCTTAGCAAGATCAATATTGTTTAGCTGTAGTAGCTTTAAGAGATCCTCTATTTTTCTTGGTTGCTCTCCCGACATTTTTCGTTAATATTTTACCAAAGTTACCCAAATATTAAATTGGTTTATATCTTCTTATTATACTCGATCCTAAACCATTCATATATTGGATTTCATAAGTAATTCAATCATTTATCTCCTTTGCTTAGTCGAGTCTTCTATAATTATTTCAAAATAACTGCTTTTACAACTACAATATTATCGTCTTTCACGACATACAATAAATGAAAAATTTTTGAAATTTAAGATGAGATGAGATGCGATGAGATGCAGTCTATAAAAACTGTTAAACGTATAATATAGAGTTACATAGAGAAAAGTAAATCAGATAACCAAACAAACACAGAAATACAATGTTGTCTGCTACTTCATGGGTTCCAAGAGGATTTGCTTCTGAATTTCCAGAAAAATATGAATTAGATGATAATGAAATGGAAAGGATCAGTCAGTTGGCTCAATTAAACCTAGATGATGCAAAGGCTGAATTAGAAGAAAACGAAGAAGATAATGATGAAGAAGAAGACAACGAAACTGTTTCTTCTTCTAAATTAAAAGATCAAGTTGATATTGATAATAATTTAAAAGACTATGATTTAGAACATTATGATGATGAACCAACTGGTCAAGGTGCCAATGTTAACATGTTTCCAGGTCTTGCCAACGAAGATGTTCAATTTCATGAAGGTGAAGACGGGGAAGATCCATTCATTTCATTGCCTTCTCAAGATGATGATAATGAAGAAAAACAAGAATTACAGGTTTATCCAACAGATAATATGATTTTGGCTACCAGAACTGAAGATGATATTTCATATTTAGATGTTTATGTCTATGACGATGGTGCTGGTTTCCACCATGAGGATATTCCAACAGAAAAAGGTGATGAATTAGACCCAGATGTAGCTCGTGGTTTAGTTCGTGACAGTGCTTTGTATATTCACCATGATCTAATGTTACCAGCATTTCCATTATGCGTTGAATGGTTAAATTATAAACCTGGATCAAACTCAGATAATGCTGCTAACTTTGCAGCTATTGGTACTTTTGATCCGAACATTGAAATTTGGAACTTAGATTGTATGGAAAAAGCTTTCCCAGATATGATTTTAGGTGAACCAATGGAGAATTCTATGTCCAGCATGATGGGTAAAAAGAAGAAGAAAACAAAGGGTTCTAAGCAGCACATTACGACACACCACACAGATGCTATTTTATCTTTAGCCCACAATAAACAGTTCCGTTCCGTTTTAGCATCTACTTCAGCAGATCACACTGTTAAGCTTTGGGATCTAAATTCTGGAGAAGCTGCTCGTTCTTTAGAATCTATTCATTCTAATAAAAATGTCTCTGCATCTGAATGGCATTCTTCTAATGGTTCTATCTTATTAACCGGTGGTTACGATTCTCGTATTGCATTATCTGATGTTAGAATATCAGATGAATCACATATGTCTAAATACTGGTCAGTTATGAATGGCGAAGAAATTGAATCTGCTACTTTTGCAGATGAAAATATAATATTATGTGGTACTGACTCAGGTAATATCTACTCATTTGATATCAGAAATAATGAAGGTTCTAAACCAGTTTGGACTTTGAAAGCTCATGATGCCGGTATTTCTTCATTATGTCCTAACCATTTCATTCCAGGTATGATGTCTACTGGTGCCATGGGTGAAAAAACTATAAAACTTTGGAAATTCCCTGTTTCTGACTCCAATAACAGTGCTAAGGGTCCAAGTTTAGTATTATCTCGTGATTTTGATGTTGGTAATGTTTTAACATCATCTTTTGCCCCGGATATCGAAGTTGCTGGTAATATGGTTGTTGGTGGTGTTTCTCCAGGTCTAAAGTTATGGGATGTATTTTCCAACAGAACTGTAAGAAAAATGTTTTCTAATGAATTAAGAGCGGTTCAAACAAGAGCCAGAGAAGAAGCACAACAATTAAACAGAAGTTCAAGAATTTCAAGAAAATATATCAATAACGATAATCCTGATACTGTTATCACTATTGATGATAAAGGTGAAGACGAAGAAGAAAGAGAAGGAGAAGAAGAATACGATGACGAAGATATGTAAAAGTCGTTTAATTTTAGTCAATATAATTTTAGTCAAAATTAATTTTTAAATTGTATAATAAATTTTATAAAAATAAGTTACCGCTATGTTTTTTTAAATATATTATATAGAATCTTTAATTCTTTAGAATAATTACTGATAAATTGCATAATATTGTTTATTTAAAATCACATATATAACTATTTTGATGAAGTTAACCATTTAAGATACCTATTTTCAGTTGTATTTTCTTTTATATCAATATCAACAATATTATTTTTATTATAACTACCAGTTTTAGAATCAGAAAAATAACTAATACACCCTGAAGATTTTCTACGTGACCTGGTAATATCGTCTTTTATTCTTGGAATCAATATATTTTCAACTTCATCATCATCGTTATCATAATCATAATCATCATCATCATCAACTGCACATGAAATTGCTGAATTACCAATTTTTCTATTTTTTATATTTTCATTACTTTCTTCAATATATTTTAACAATTTATCTAAACTATCTTCATTGCCATCATACACAACTTTATAAGATTGTTGATATTGAGATGCAAATAAATCTTGATTCCATACAAAACCTTGTGAATGTGATAAAGATAGAACATATGTATTATTATCAAGTAAATCTCTTGTATAACCAGTTGAATAAGCTAGTAATTTTTCACTTTCTCTCATATCTTTTGAAATAAATTTCATCCTTTCTCTATATATATATATGTGTGTGTGTGTGTATAACTAACAATTAGTATTCAGTTTCTGTTGAAAGACAGTTTATACATTTATCAGATTCAATATGCAAAGAACTATTTTAAATAAATAATATTCAATGATAATTTGAAAATCATGAATACTGATTATGTTTCATTTTTAAGAATATCAATTGTTATTGTTTTAAGGGTACCTCATCACAATAACAAATTCATTAATTATTTGTAGAAAAAGAGCAACGTGAGAAATAAAAACAACAAGATAGAAGGAAACTTATTTGAAGTATTCTATTTAAATATTCAATATAGAATACTAACAGTATAAACGAGACAATATGTCGATATAATTGCTGTCGTTAACACAGGACAAGAAAGGGCAAGACAAGGAGACACACACGCCCATATTCCTCTATGTCTTTAATAACATGAGATTGCTGACACACAGGCTCTCTCACTGAGAGGGTATTGCCATATATTGCTTTCTTTGTATAACCAATATCTATCATGGGTACACCATATGTAGTATATTTAATAAAATGTTGGCAAAAGGTTTAGATTTCCACCTAAGCCAACAGTTTAAAGGATATATATAAGTATAAGTTATTTGTATATTTGTGTGTTACTTATCATCCACCCATCCATCACAGCAAATGTGCAATTTATTTCTGTCATCACGGACACTCTATCTTTTAGAAGCAACAAAAACCAGAGTGAAATCTATTTCGGACACACATCACATGACTTCCATCTCTCCCTAAAAAAATATATTCAAAGGTTACCCGCTTTATATATATATATCACATTGTACGGCATAGTACTGCTATAAATTTTAAATTCGTTTTTTTTTCTTTTTTGCGCACAATTTGTGCGAGATTGCAGTGGCAATGGAAACGCGCAACGCACATAGCGATAAGGTTTTTTAAGCTGAGAAAATTTTTTTATCTTTTTTTTCATTTCATTCTTTCTGTATTCGAGATGCGATGAGAAAGAGATGAGTTTTATGTGAAATTTTTCATCTTAATGGTAATAATATTATAATACTAATGCTAACTATTGATCAAACCAATTGTTTGAAACTGTTTATTAGTATTATAATTATAATTATAATTACAATTAATATAAAAAGTTCGTTTACATTTATTCAACCTATTGCAGTTTATTTTCTTTTCATATTTTGGAGAACTTATATATCAAGTAAAGTAACTGTTCAAATCGATTCAAAATGGCTCCAATTGAATATATGCTATATGAAGAACCAACTGGTTATGCTGTCTTCAAAGTTAAATTACAACAAGATAAAATTGGTTCTAGATTATCTGAAGTTCAAGAACAAATTAACGATTTTGGTTCATTCACCAAATTAGTTGAATTAGTTTCTTTTGCTCCATTTAAAGGTGCTGCTGAAGCTTTAGAAAATGCTAATGATATTTCTGAAGGTTTAGTCTCTGAAAATTTAAAGGCTGTCTTAGATTTAAATTTACCAAAAGGTTCTGAAAAGAAATCTGTCGTTTTAGCTATTTCTGATAAAAATTTAGGTCCTTCAATTAAAGAAGATTTCCCATATGTTGACTGTATCTCTAACGAATTAGCTCAAGATTTACTTCGTGGTGTTAGATTACATGGTGAAAAATTATTTAAAGGTTTCCAAGAAGGTGATTTAGATAGAGCTCAATTAGGTTTAGGTCATGCTTACTCAAGAGCTAAAGTTAAGTTTTCTGTTCAAAAAAATGATAACCATATTATTCAATCTATTGCTTTATTAGATCAATTAGACAAAGATATCAACACTTTTGCCATGAGAGTTAAAGAATGGTACGGTTGGCATTTCCCAGAATTAGCAAAATTGGTTCCTGACAACTACAAATTTGCTAAATTAGTTTTATTCATCAAAGATAAAGCTTCTTTAAATGATGATTCTTTACATGATTTATCTGAATTATTAGATAATGATGCCGGTATTTCTCAAAGAGTCATTGATAATGCTCGTATTTCCATGGGTCAAGATTTATCTGAAACTGATATGGAAAATGTAAGCATTTTTGCCAAAAGAGTTGTTTCTTTAGCTGACTACAGAAGACAATTATACGATTACTTATGTGAAAAAATGCATACTGTCGCTCCAAATTTATCTGAATTAATTGGTGAAGTTATTGGTGCTAGATTAATTTCTCACGCTGGTTCTTTAACTAACTTATCTAAGCAAGCTGCTTCTACTGTTCAAATTTTAGGTGCTGAAAAAGCTTTATTCAGAGCTTTAAAGACTAAAGGTAACACACCAAAGTATGGTTTAATTTACCACAGTGGTTTCATTTCCAAAGCCTCCGCTAAGAACAAGGGTAGAATTTCCAGATACTTAGCTAACAAATGTTCAATGGCTTCAAGAATTGATAACTATTCTGATGAACCAACCAATGTTTTTGGTTCTGTCTTAAAGAAACAAGTTGAACAAAGATTAGAATTTTACGCTACTGGTACGCCAACTTTGAAAAATGAATTAGCTATCCAAGAAGCTATGGAATTATATAACAAAGACCTACCTCAAGTTGAAGAAGACAAATCTTCTAAGAAGAGAAAATTAGAAGATTCTGATGAAGAAGAAAAGAAAGAAAAGAAGAAGGAAAAGAAAGACAAGAAGGAAAAGAAAGACAAGAAGGAAAAGAAGGAAAAGAAGGAAAAGAAAGATAAGAAGAAGAAGGATTAAACAGATATCCGACTGCTTAGCTTTTCAAAACCTGAATCTTAATTTAGTTAAACAAATTTTATCATCATATGTACTGTATATTTAGCTTATATTGGATAAGGGACTTTAAAATTTGTTTCTTTTCGTCCCACTTGTCCACATAACACATTGTGTTCATTTTATATTAAATTACAATTATATTTTAAGAGCTATTTTATTTATATACGACATATTTCAACTGATATCAACAGTCGAAATCTGATTTTGAAAGTGAAAACACTATGCAGTATCAAGTTTGCTATATAACTTAAATAAAATACTTAAGCATCTATATATATAAACCAGATTGTGCTCCAATACCAGCACCAGCTAATCTCCATAAACGATGACATTCATTAGAATATTCTTTTTCATTAAGGTTCAAAAGGCTTTTTGATTTGTGAATTAATTCTTCCATTGTTTCTAGGGCCATTTTCTCAAATCCAATCGGGCCTTCACTTGGTGCAATAATAGCCTTAAAATTTGATAGATTCTTCATAATCAGCTGTGTTAAAATGCTGCCAGAGAACCCTGTTACGAATTCTGGAGCATTTAAAGGACATTCCATATTAGTCATAGTTTTTAAAGAAATAATCCTGTCTGATGTTCCAAAAATAATAATTTCAACATCTGAGGGACAGCTAGTTAAAATATACTGAAGTAATTTTACTGATATCATATTGCTGAAAATTGGTGACATTTTTAAGAAATTTTCCTCAATACATATTAAAAGTGTATCGTTGAAGGCTATCATAGGAGTATTAAATTTTAACACTTTTAATCTATCGTTACTATTTTCCTCTATTGTTATATCTACTTCATTTGGAAAGTTTTCATTATAATCCCATGAATAAGTATTAGAATCCTTTTCAAGCTTATTATCTTCATTAATAGTTAATTCGGCAGTAATATTACCAATCACATTTGAATTTAACAAGCTGTCTGGAAATAGTGGCTTCATTATTTTAGAAGTAATCACAACTTTTTTATATAAGCTCAAATCAGCCTCAGGAAATGTGATAACAGGTATATTTTGTAATTGCAATGATTCAACATCACTTGAGATGGTTGGAGTATCAACCTGATGCCTTGGCTCTACCAATTCATTCCATTGTTTGAACTAATAGTCATCAAGGTAATGCAACAGTGGCAAATTAAGATATATGATGGTTAGTATAATGTTCATTTGACATCAAACGAAAAGAATTAAGTCATGAAAATAAATAGTAATGTGCGACATACTAGCATAGTAATTATATATATTATAGCTTGATTGTTTGGTTCATTGTTTTATTACTTTTCACTTCCCTTAAAGCTACCTTTTATATTCGATTTCAATTATATTTTCAAGTCAAATATCTACAAAAAAAAAAAAAAATTGGAATTGAAGTATTTGAAAAATATTACATATAATAACGAAAAAAGTAAAAAGAGCTAAACAAAGTCTTTAGAGTTAATATTAATATATCAGTGAATAATACAGTACTTTACCAAATAACTAAGTGAGTATCTACATAATAAAATAGGATAAAAAAATATGTCAGACCTTGCAGCCCAATATCAAAAAGTTCAAGGTGAACTTGAAGAATTAATTGTCAACAGACAAAAGTTGGAAACACAATTTCAAGAAAATAAAATTGTCAATGAAGAATTTGGACAACTTAAAGAAGATACACAAGTTTACAAATTAACTGGTAATGTGCTGTTACCAATTGAACAATTCGAAGCTCGTTCCAATGTGGATAAAAGATTAGAGTTCATTCAAACAGAAATTGGACGTTGTGAAGAAAATATCAAGACTAAACAAGATGATCTAGATAAATTAAGAGGTGAATTAATCAAATTACGTGGTCCCGCTTAAATTTAACTAATTATCACCTTTGCATTTCTATAAAAAGATAAAAATAACAGCAACACAAAAATAGAACATTATAATGTATGTACATATAACTTTATTTGATAGTAATATAGTCTAATGAAATATCTTAAGAAGCATTAATTCAATAATGATATAATGGTTATATTTTAACCATTTCAATATTTCCATTTAGCAATGATAATTTTACTATATAATATATTTACAAGTAATTTTTGTAATTCTTTAACCCCTAGCCAATTTTGACTTAATCATGTTAATTGAATTCAATAGTACATACCAAGCATATTCTTCTGTGTTATTGTAATAATCACCCAATGTCATGATACGGCTTAATTTGTCTTTTGCAAATTCAAATGTTTCTTTATAACCAACAGAATTATCTTGTGCCATAAATAATTTACTACAAATATAGGTAGAACTAACACCTAATCTTTTTGTATACCAAGCAAAATCATGATGATCCTTCTCATTTGAAAAATAAATCATATCATCAGATAATCTATGCAATTCAGGTAATGCAGTTTCTAATAAAAATGGACCGGGGATTGCTAATTGAGAGAGAAGTTGTGATAAATGAGGACCAATATGAGCATCCATTTCCAATCTCTTAATTAATAAATCCTCTAAACTTGGTAATTTTTCAGTTTCAGTTTCTGGCTTAATGTCTTTTACTAATCTATTTCTTTTTACTACTAAATTAAATTTCAATAATTCCATAACAGCAGGTGAAGAATGCAATAGAGCAGGAGGGTTTGATGCTCCTAAAACTGATAGCATGGATGATGAATAACCCAATTCATTCAATGAATTTACAATAGCTCTTTCATTGAAACCAAATTCTGGTACTGATTTGTTTAAAGTGTGAGATAAAATCTCATATTGTTTTGAGTTTTTGCCATAAATTAATGGTGATAAAATTGCCGGTTTGACAAATTCAGTTGAATTTGGATGATACAAACGAATATTGTTACCCAAATTTTTCAATGTAGCCCTTCTAAACATTTTTTCAGTTAAAATATCTGTTGATAGAAGTGTAAGACCAAAAAATCCAAACCAGCCTTCTTAACTTATTTACAAATAATACAAAAGATCAATTGATGTATTTTAAGCTACAGCTACCACTCACTCACATGCAAATACAGCAATGACTTATAATTATTAGTTATGTACAAATTGATATACTTGAGTCTTCTTCAGTCTTTCCTTATTCAAGTAAACGATTGTTTAAACCCTTCGTATCTCATGATACACCTGAAAATAGCCAATATAAGAATACTAAGGCTGTTAATACTCATTATCGATAATTAATTAAATATCATAACTAAACATTTATGTACATCGTAGATTGGAAAATGCATATGAAGAGTATTGTATTGTATAAAACAAGAAATCATACGATTTTATCCAGTGAAGACAATTTTATATCTTAAAAATAGCCTCCTGGTTCCCAAACATTCTAATGCTCTACATTGAAATACTAATATCATCAAGCAAAATAATATCAACAGTTAATCAATGCTATCAATACTGGTAGATGATTTAATGCATTGGTTGTCGCAGTCTTAATATCAAGTAGCAATTCTAATTTCGAGATTTGGCTAGAGTTGTTTGATAATTTAATAAGAACGAATCGTCGACAAATCTTTGCTAATTGAATCCCAATGTATATAAACAATCATTATAATGAACTGCTACAAAGACATGCTAGCATTCAAACCTCATTTAGTTGTTTTGGTCTCTACTATAATCAATTGAGTCGTTGCTTACTTGATATACGGTTGATCAGTTATATGCATCATTAATCACGAAATGGTAAGCTGTTACCGAAAATGGGGTCAATAAATTTACCCTCTTTTAACGTATCGTTTACAAGTTTTAAAGTTACCGAATTTTGATAGTAAATTAGCTGGAAAGTAAGAAACAATGATAATGTAATTGACAGAAAGTATATGGGGTTAAAAGAATATGAAATACACGGCATTGCTCTTGAAGATCTCTAAATGAACTTTCATTAAGTACATTCAAATCACTAAGTAAATTATAGATTGAAGTAAATTGAACTTTCTACCACTATTAGAGACATTTAATCAAGATACGATTCTATCTTTCCAAAATTGATATAATAGACATAATGAATTTACTAGCTTCTGTCAATACTATAAGACAACCAATTGCAATTAATATTTTGGCTAAAAATGTAACACAATGCCAAAAAAGAGCATTGATGGGATTTGTAAGAAATGCATTAGGTTTAGACCCACCACCTTCTCCTGATGACCCAACTCCAGAAAATAGATTCCATCCTTGGGATCAATCACCTTCTGGAGATTTACGTGAACGTGCTGCAAGAATTAGAACTTTAGCTAAATGTCCTGTGACGAATAATGAAATTAATTATACATGTCCTTTATCTGGTATTCCAACTCACCACTCTCGAGAAGCATGGGAAGCTGATACGGAATATCGTGAATCTAAAAGATATGAATTGTTGAAAAAAGTTAATATCTATGAACATGATTTAAGAAGTGGTAGACCATTCCCAGAATTTGATTTCCCTCAAGGACAAGATTTTGATAGATTAGTAAACCTAACTAACTGGGATCTTTTCTTCTATACAAGATCATTTTATTCGATGGACACTGAATTTCAGTTAGCTGCTGTTACTAAAATGTTGAGTTACCCAATTACAATTGGTTCAATATTACATCAATTTTCTCCTTATGCATTAAATCCTAAAGGACCAATTACTTTAGAAGGTTTGAAATCTTTGGCAGCTTTACGTTACTCCTTATATCCATTTCAAAATAAAACACAATCAATTAGTAATAAAGATCGTGCAATGAGAATATTTATTTTAGGTGCTAGAGCTGAAGCTCAATTACCAGGCCATGTTTGGAAACAATTACAATTTTTATTCCCAAATCAAATTTTTGAAATTCATTTTGTTGGTTCTGAATGTTTATTAAACAAGGAAAAAACTCAATATATTTCATCATCAACTCCTTTTGTTAAAAGAATTGATGAAACTTTGAAATTAATCTATCACTCGGATTATTTCCATATATTCCATGAAGCACAGGATTTCTTCCCTTATGATCCTTTCCTAGATGTATTTTTCACATTCCATCCTGGTTTTGCTGCTCCAGAATCAAGTGAATTATGGATGGGTGATACTATGAAGGCGTTACTAGATACAAAATGTGCCATTTTTACTACTGGTTTCAATAAGCAAGATTTAATGCGTGATGTTGAAGTAGTTAAAACTAAATACGGTAAAGAAGTTGATATGTTGATGAATCCTGTAAAGAATGTATTTGGTAGTACTAAATGGGAATTAAATGACATGAACCCACAAGAAGTCTATCAATTTAATATGTATATAGCTGGTTTCAGGGGTAAGAGATACCATGCGATTGAATTATGATAAAAACCATTGCAATACAAAATTAGAAATTTCAATATGAACATAAATATTATAAATATCATGTAAATAAGTACCAATTCCTTATATAATATTAATTTTTACGATACTACTATTCAATTATTATATATCTTTTTTTTTTTAAAATACTATTGAAAAATTATGACCAAAAAGGAAAAGGAAAACTTGTTCTTGTTATTGGTTTTCGTCTATTATCACAAAAACTATATCTATAAATACAATTAGCAATGCACAATAAATAGAATTTTACATAATTGAATTATAAAATAATACAAAATCTCTTTGACATTTTTCCCATCTCTGAGGGTCAAAGAAAATATATGAACCCCTTTCACTTAAACCATCTGCAGTAACTAATGGCTCTACCATTGGATCTTTTGTTAACCATGCTTTTAATGACTTATGATAACGCCAATTACGTTTCCTTAACTCTAAATATGTTAATTCTTGAATTACTGTACCTGGATGTTTGTAAAACAAGTAAAACAATGTTTCATCTTGAAATAATGTCACCCGTTGTTGATCTTTCTCTACTGAATTAAATGCTGGTGGCGTTACTTGGGATTGTAATACATTTGGAATATTTTTAAAAGAATCTGGTGTAAAAAAACGAGGCTCTACTTCACTTCTTGATGTTTCAGCCCAAGGAGATTGAAATGTGTCTAATACTCTATATCTATTATTATCATTTGGAATTCCTAAAGAATGTTGCATTGATGTTAAATCTGCGCCAATAGTCATAGCATGATTGTACTTTTTATCTGATTCAGAATCATCTTGCCTAATTAGTGGTACTAAAGCTTCTAAACCAAATTTATCCATTTTACTCTACTTAAATAATGGCAATATTGAAATTAAATTATTTTTAAATTGAAATACCAACTTACTTGTTTACTTGTTTACTGGATATTGTATTGAATAGAAATATTTGCGTATATTTAATAAAAACGACTTCAAATAAAAATTCAACATTCAATAGTTATTACTTGAAATATTTGAGATTTCGTCTTTTTTTCTTTTAAGCCCAAAAAAAAAATTAAAGCCTTTTCTCTTTAGTGAAGTGAAATTTTAAAGGTGATGAGATGGAAAAACTGAAAAGCAATCTCTTATTTGTTTTGTTTATGTATATGGTATATGAACATTGATATCTCTTTTAAATAGAAATATAATCTAATCTTTGAACTTTAAAGTAAACAAGAATTTGAAAAGAAAAGGATAGAAAATTGGAGAAGTGTAAAATGAGTTCTCGTAGACACCAACCAAATTTATTACTTACAGGTACACCAGGATCTGGTAAATCAACAACCTGTGAACTTTTACAGAGAAGATTACCTGGATATAAATATTATAATATTTCTGACTTTGCTAAAGAACATGAATGTTATGATGGTTATGATGAAGCTCGTAAATCTCACATCGTTGATGAAGATAAGTTATTAGATGAATTAGAACCACTATTACGGGCAGGTAAAAGTATTATTGATTGGCATGTTAATGATGTCTTTCCAGAAAGACTAATTGATTTAGTTGTCGTACTAAGATGTGATAATTCTATACTTTACGACAGATTGAATTCAAGAAAGTATCATGATACAAAGATTCAAGAAAATTTAGATGCTGAAATTATGGGTGTTGTATTACAAGATGCCCAAGAATCATATGCTGCTGAAATAGTTGTTGAACTACAAAGTGATACAACTGAACAAATGGAAGCTAATGTTGATAGAGTCGCTGATTGGGTTGACTTATGGTTGAAAGAACATGAAGATGGTGTATCTAATGAACTTGGATCAGATATTTCCTCAGATGAAGAAGATTCTAACGAATCTTCTGATTAACTAACTGAAATCATTTCCAATCCAATTAAGGACATTCATTTCATTCAAAAATTATTTGTATAATATTACCATAACCACATTAATAGGTAGTCAGACAAACATATATAGCTTCTGCAAAAATAATTAAAATTTCTATAACCAATACATTAATATTAGATATCTCTATTTTACTAAGATATTAGTTTGATAAATGCGGAGAGACAGTACTATTCATGTTATACCATCCTCCAATCGTTACAATAACATATATTTCTGACATCTTGAATACTTTTCTACTGAAATTTGTTTTCCTACGTCAAACAAATTTTGATGCGATGGGCAGTGAAAAAAAAATATTGATACATACAAAAAATTTTCCAGAGTAACAATGGATAGACTAAACAGATGTTTAGATAACGCTATAGTTACTTGTTCAAGTAATACGATACCTGTCATACTCGTTATTACTTTCACAGTTAAAATCTCTGATTAATCGAATCAATATTTGAAATTGTAACATTAGAAAAATATCAATAGATATATGTATATTTATTTTTAAATATTTAATATTAGCATCGGTACTAAATTTATTCAGAGTTCATCAACAAAAAAATCCATAATGTATTATATTGTATTAGAATTAAAGATACATCACGGAATAGAGACACCAAAGGATCATTCTTCTGTAAGTGAGATCTTTCTTCAATTAATTGATTCAAAGACTTTATCATGTAACTATACAAAAGAAAATATAAAATCTATATCGTCACAAAATGAATTAGATGGTAGTGTTATCTCACTGAAAAATATGTTAAAATCATTAAATGAAGAAGTTTATAATGTAATAGGAGATAGTGAATATGCATTGTGTTCTTTAAACTCTACTTGGCATTTACGTGTCACTTTACCTAGACAAGCTCGCGATGAAGGTGTCTCATTACCAAAATTTTTAGAGCATCCTCAAATATTTGATTTATGGAGGGAATTTAAGATTTGGTGTTCAAATCATAACAACGAAGTTGATTTAAAGAGCACAAGAAAATTGAGAGATTTCCAAGAATTATCTAGAATTTTAAAACTTGAACACAAAGATGAAGAAAATTCCGTAGATGATATCAATAATACTACAGATGTACTAATTAAATTGCATGGACAATGTTCCACTGAGAAAGATGAATTAGAAGTTTTTACTAGCCCATACAACTCAAAGCTGGACTTACAGACTTTTATTCAAGAGAGTTCAAGAGTTTTGTACATGAATAACTTACCACCAGATACCACACAAAGTGAATTAGAATCATGGTTTGCTCAGTTTGGATCTAGACCAATAGGGTTTTGGACAGTTAAGAATATTGTTGAAGATACATCTAACATTAATAATAACTGGACTATGAATAATAGCCCATATGTAGAAGAACAAGATAGTATTTCCGGCTTCGTCATTTTTCAATCGCATAAAGAGGCTGCTGATTCTTTATCTTTGAATGGTCGCTCTATTTTATCCAATATGGCTAACACAAAGCAACCTCGAGTTGTTGAACACATAGTTGAAATTCAACCTTCTTCCAGTACTATTTTAGAACATATACAAGAAATTTCTTCTCCTTTCCCACAAAGCAAAAATAAACCTCGTCCTGGTGATTGGAATTGTTTATCATGTGGGTTCTCAAACTTTCAGAGAAGAACGGCTTGTTTCAGATGTTCTTTCCCTGCTGCATCAACTACTCAGCTTAATAATAGACATTTTATGAATAGTGTGTCGAGCACAGGTACTTCTGGATCATCAAACGAAGCTTCTAACAATAATCTAAGTGTAGATAATAGTATTTCTAACTCTACTCATAGAAATAATACAACTCAAAACCAATATCAATATCAATACCCTTCTAATATGCATATATCCAATCAACAGCGAACAAATCCTTTGGGATCATCATCTAGTTACTCAAATTTAGCTATGAATACTAATAATCCCTATCGATACAATGGCAACAATAGATACAACAACCAACAGCATTCTCATAATAACAACAATAATGGAAGCAGTTCAAATGTTCCATTTAGAGCAGGTGATTGGAAATGTAGTTCATGCACATATCATAACTTTGCTAAAAACGTCGTATGTTTACGTTGTGGAGGCCCAAAGTCTTACGTTCCGCATGGTGATTCAAGTAATACGCCAACTACAAACTCACAAACATATAATGATGCAAATCCGTCCTTGATGAATGTGAATCGATTTGGCAATCAATTCGGTTCTAATTCCAACGTCAGCAAACTAAATGATGTCAGCCTTATGGAGTTAGGAAATCCACCTGCGGCAACGAGTGCTGATAACTCCAAAGAGAAGAACTCAAGTACATTATTTTCTGCGGGCACCCACAATAGTGATTTTATCAATAATAGTATTGACACAGAGAGTGCTAACGTGGATAACGTCTCTTCATTTAATGCTAATGATTTAGCAACTCACGGTAAATCTAATACTAGTAATACGGATAACAGAAGCTTACCAGAGTCTGCTTGGTAAAAGTTTAGTAATTAGAAATATCATAAATTATTTCACGATATATTGGGGCTTCCTCATTCATTTATACAGTATGTATACAGAAATTCATTCAGTTATTCCCATATACTTGATCAAATTTTTTGTAAAATGATAGTTAGCTAAATAACAATATTTACACAATATATGTTTATTTATTGATGTATATAATAATTAATTATTCATACTATTTATTTTGATGGGTCTAAAACTGTTCTCAAACAATCACCGTGGTGTAGATCTTCAAAAGCGTTATTAATTTCAGACATTGGTCTTCTACCTGTGATAAACTCATCAACTTTCAAAGAGCCATCTTGATAAGCAGTAATCAAACCACCCATTTCAGATCTACCTTTAATACCACCAAAAGCAGAACCTTTCCAAACTCTACCCGTGACCAATTGGAATGGTCTTGTAGAGATTTCAGCACCAGCAGCAGCAACACCGATGATGATAGATTGACCCCAACCTTTATGGCATGCTTCTAAAGCATCTCTCATAACTTTAGTATTACCAGTACAGTCGAAAGTAAAATCTAAGCCACCATCAGTCATTTCAACTAATTTAGATACAATAGTTTCACCGTCTTTCAATTCTGTTGGATTAACAAAATCAGTGGCACCAAAGTCTGAACTCCATTGCTTTTTGTCATTATTAATATCAACAACAATAATCTTAGAAGCACCTCTTATCTTGGCACCTTGAACAACAGATAAACCAACAGTACCAGCACCAAAAACGGCAACAGTATCACCCTTTTGAACATCAGCAGTCTTGATAGCAGCACCATAACCAGTAGTGACACCACAACCCAATAAAGAGGCGGCTTCTAATGATGCATTTGGATCAATTGCAACAACAGAAACATCAGCAACAACAGTATATTCTGAGAAGGTAGAACAACCCATAAAATGATATATTGGTTCACCTTTCGAATTGTGGAATCTTGGAGTACCATCTGGCATAACACCTTTACCTTGAGTAGCTCTAACAGAACCACATAAGTTAGTCTTACCAGATAAACAGAATTTACATTTTTGACACTCAGCAGTGTATAATGCAACAACATGATCACCAACTTTAACTGAAGTAACATCTTCACCAATAGATTCAACAATACCAGCACCTTCATGACCTAAAATGCATGGGAAAAGACCTTCTGGATCAACACCTGATAAAGAATAAGCATCAGTGTGACAAACAGCAGTTTTCAAAATTTGGATACGAACTTCATGAGCTTTTGGTGGATCAACCGTGATTGTTTCAACAGTTAAAGGTTTAGCAGCTTCGTAAGCAACAGCAGCAGTACATGTAATTGGTTTACCCACAGTGGAAGACATTGTTATTCAATTAGTTAATTATATAAAATAATACTAAAAAGTAAAATTTAATTGAGTTATTTGGTTGACGCATAAAGTGAAGATGGGAATAAAAACATATACCACAACTCATCACATTTCATAGTTTTTATAATATTTTTTTCTAAATTACTCCCATAAAAATTATCAATATCGCATTTCTTTCGGTACTAATTGAACGGAATCGAACACGGAAAGAGAGAAACCAAGAAATATTTGTTCATAAGCTCGAAGGGGAACTCTATAGAGAAATGATCATATTTAACTTGTTTTACTGAATGGAATAAATATCAAAATGATATTTATATAATTAGGTTAAATTATATATGTTAGTTCTTTATATACTGAATAATAGTTAATATTCAACAATATTTGATACTATAATAGAAAAAAAGGAAAAAAAAAAAGTGTAGCCGACATGAGATGAGATGATGTTTTATCTGGCATAATAATGAACTAAGAAAAGGTATGATTAAGTATATGATTGGTTTCTTTTAATAGTGTAATAGATGGTAAAGGAAAGAAATGGATTGATCAATTCAAATGAATTTGCGTAAAATGGAAAATGATAATACTAATTGAATTAAAACGATTGATAAAACTATTAGATTTTTCATTGAATCTGATAATTTTTCAGTATATTTCCATTCTTCAATAATATAAGTAATTAATTTAAATGAGAATGAACTCATTAACTCATTTCTATTTCTTTGACCAATTTCTGCAATTGTTGTTTCTAATAAAATAAAAATATTTTTCGACACTTCAATAATTTGTAATTTTTGATCTTCATTTAATTCATCTCTTGTTGATAACTCATAATTTTTTTTGTAATTCCATCTTAATTTTAAATCTACATCAGCAGTATCTTCTTCACTAAATTTGAAAAAATTTGAACCACGATTTGTTAATTCTTCAGGTGACAAATGATTAAATTTAGGAAATAAACCAGACCTTTTTAATACATTTGATTTCATAATTTTACCACCAGCAAATAAAGCTAAATATAGAACATGACAATATGCTAGAATTGTATATGGTTCTAATTGTGACATTTCGTGAATATATTTAACAAAATTTTGTAATTCGACTGAATCTTTTAAGAATAAATCAGAATCCAAGAAATCAACTAATTCATTTTCATTTTCTTTAAATTCTGGATAGTATAATAATTTTAAATCTTTCAAAATTCTATCTTTTCTTCTAAATTCATTAACATAAAATTTTGATAAAATCTTTTTAGTTTGTAATTGTTTCTTATCAGCTATTGAATCATCTAAATTTAATAAGTAATCAATTTCACTTTCAATTGCACCAAAAATATGATAAAATGCTGCTAAACCTTGTCTATATATGAAACCATGTTTTAGTGCAACAGCCAATCTAATACTCATAAAAGCATTAATTTTATTATGATTAGCTCTTGTTTCAAAATTTATTCTATTGGCTAATGCACCGATATCTGTTGGTGAAGGAACAGTTTGTGTTGTTGTTGTTGGCATTATTTATTTGTATATATTAGTGTCTTACTTGTGTTTTTTATTATTATTTTAGTATAGTAATAAATATAAATGAACATTCAAGAAATACATAAATAGAATAAGTTAACTAAATTAAAACAAATTTACAAAACCACCATTTATATATAAATTATAAAGCGGTAATAAAGGATATACTGTTTATAATATTGTCATTATTGTTCCTTGTATTTGATACTATTCATTCAAAAGGCTTAGTAACTTAAAATAAGACAAGTTATTAATTCCATTCTCATAGTTCGTCATCCTCAAACATTCATCATGCACATACAGTTCCATCCACGTTGAATTACACCCATTTCTAATTAACACAAAGTAATGAAATGAACTAATTAATAATTATGCTTTGGTCATAAGTTATGACCCCCACACAACAACGAGCTACTCAGATTGTATTTTGTGTTGATAATCTTGTAATAGTTCAAAATGAGGTGTTATTGAATTAAAATAGCCTTGCCGAAAAGTCCCCAATTGTCACGTGGACAATAAAATAACATATTTCTAATTATTTCTTCGAAAGGAAGAATGTGGAATTTCCAGATCGGGGAAGTTTCTGAAATGGGAAACTTCCCCGATCTGGAAATTCCACGTAAATCCTGTTTTTTGAATGTACCCTATTTATAACCTATAGGGGTGTTGTATTTATAGGGTTGTGGTTTACCCTCACTTAACTTATCTAAAATTAAACAATATAAATGTTAATGCTAGTCTACGACATATCTAGTAATAATAAACCTGATATCTGTTCAAGGTCTTCGTGAGTGAGCTCAAGTCTGGCACCAGTGAAACTGTTCTCTTCTGATTTTATCTTTTCTTTGTTTTCAATAGATCTCATTACAGCTTCTCTTACAAATGTTTCCATGTATTTTTGTAATGAATTTACTGTTGTTTCAGTTATTCTTGTAGAGTCATTCTCAAATGAACTGGTTTGTAATATTTTGGCAATTGTATGTTTTGGAATAGGGCCATCGATCTCTTGAGACATCTTTATTCGTGGTTTGCTGTTATGAATGTATGTATGTATGTATATTAGTTGTCGATGTGTAATGTTTTTTATTTGTTTGTATACATTTTTTTTTTTATTTTTGCCATCTTTTTAGTAATCAGAAAAATTCAATATGAAAAATTGAAATTTGTTAATTAAAAGGGAATTATATTGAAAAAAAAAGTGGAATTATATTGAATTAATACATAATTAAAATAGTTAAATTGTATTGATTGTCTACTCATAAGCTAGTTGAGTTCTCTAATATTTGAGTATAGCGTCTTCATAAGTTTTCAAACTCATGGAATAGTTAAAAAATGTTTTTGAAATATTTGATTGTATATTTCTATTTTATCACAAATATTCTTGCTATAAATGAAAACATTGATAAAGATCCTTGGTTAAATATAAATTCACA
Source organism: Vanderwaltozyma verrucispora (assembly GCA_030565105.1). Taxonomy (NCBI): domain Eukaryota; kingdom Fungi; phylum Ascomycota; class Saccharomycetes; order Saccharomycetales; family Saccharomycetaceae; genus Vanderwaltozyma; species Vanderwaltozyma verrucispora. The sequence goes on from JAJMAX010000073.1 coordinate 32,976, forward strand.
TATTATTCCATATAATAAACAAATTGATTTATATTTATCTGGAAATGATAATTTATTAGATAAGAAAAAGATATTTATATCTAAAAATTATGCAATTAAAAATGAAATTGAAGAAAATAAAGAATTTTGGTTGAAAAATTCTACAAGTTTACAAAAAGAGGTATATTCTAATTTAGTTGAATCAAGTGATAAGTATAATAATACAGAAGCAACGTATACATTAGCACAATTACATTTATGGAGTTCAAACAATTTCCCTCATAATAAAACATTAGCATTTAAATATTTATTAAGATTTAATGAGTTAACAAATTTTAAAAATAGCACAGCAGTTTTCGAATTAGGTGTAATGTATTCAACAGGTATAATGGGTACACAACCTGTAGAAATAGCTAAAGGTTTAGTTTATTATGAAAAAGCAGCATTATTAGGAAATTTTAAAGCTAAACAGGCATTAGCGTATAGATATTTACATGGTATTAATACGCCAAGAGATCCAGATAAATCTTTGATGATATATAGACAACTAGCTGATATTATTCATGATCAATTTACACCAGAAGAATGGAACATTTATTTTCCAATATTAGAGTCATATAATGTTAGAGTACCGGATTTCGAACAAGGTCTTTTGGGATCAGGTTTGAATATGATTGGTTCTTCTTTAGTAAGAACTCCAGCTCAAAGACCAGATATGAGCTCGATATTCTATACTCAATTAAATGACGGTCGTATCACTTTGAGTTTTTCTCAAAAAGATAACTTTTTTAGTTCAGATGATGAAGACATATTAGATGAACTTGTGGAAGATTATTATAAAGCATATGACCTATTTCAAGGTACTTATAACCATAAACGAGACCCGATTGCTGCAAGAATAATGTTACAAACCATTTATGAAGAGAATGATCATTTGGTTCCATTAATGGAAAATATACAATTGTATTATTACGGTAAATGTTTGGACTTACTGGGACATATTTACTTAATTGGCGATGGCATTCCAACCCCAGATGTTGAAACAGCTGAATTCTATCTTTTGAAATCCGTTGAAGTCATAGGGAAATTAGACCATGTTAAAAGTCCTTCAAATCAGGATTTAGGGTTAATTAGTCAATATGGCTATCAAAATATTACAAAAGCAGTTAGTTATTATAAAAATATGCTAGATTCAATAAATAATAATGGGAATGTCAACTTTCAGCTTTCAAGATTATCAGTTGCATACCCAAATTTGAAATTGGGTGATCCATTGGTACTGATGCAACAATCATATTTAAAGGGACACGTCCCCTCATCTTATGAACTAGGTAAAATGTTTGAAGAAGGTACTAACAATTATGTAAGTAGTGAGGATACATCATTATTATTTAAAGCTTTTATTGAAGAAAACGATTGGATGTCAGCTTCCCAGTTAAAAAGTTCATATGTCAGCTTACTTTTAGGCAACATTGAATCTTCTTTATGGGGATACTTACAGGCTGCAGAACAGGGGTTCGAACCTGCACAAGTTTCAGCAGCACATATATTATACCAGCATTCGAAGCTTCTTGATGAACCTAACAAAACAACAAAGGATAGAATTCAGCTGGCTGTATCCTATTACTCAAAAGCTTTTCGACAACAGAATTTAGATGCTGGTGTTATTGCAGGAGATATATATTTTGAATTAAATGATTACACAAGAGCAGCTACGATGTATCAAAGTGCATCATTGAAGTACTCACCACAAGCAATGTGGAATTTAGGTTATATGTATGAACATGGCTTTGGAGTCGAGAAAGATTATTATTTAGCTAAGAGGTTTTATGATGAAGCCTTAGAATTTAATCCAAATATATTATACGGTGTTAAATTAAGTTTATTGAAATTGTCATTTAAATCTTGGTATTCTAAAGTAACAGGTAATATTTCTGGATTAGAATCAGATCCAGATTTACAAAATTATTTACTACCGTGGTACAAGCAATTAAAAAAGTTATATAAAACAATCATGGAGAGTAACACACCAAAAGCAGAAAATACTGAAGAGTTGAATTATAATGTGACATCTATTATCAACAAAATTGCAAACGTATTTGGATTAAATCCTCATGATCTAATGAGTATATTAATTGTCGGAAGTCTGTTCATCATTACACTGTTAGTGAGAAATTTTACCAGAGAACGAAATGCGGTTAACAACAGAGTAAATATTAATGCTAATAATGGTATATTGGAAAGGTAAGAATTGATAGAAAATTTGGGACAATACGATATTATTATGGGTGTATACTTATTTATATATTATATCACTAAAACTGCAATGTTAGTGAGGTGTTCTAAGCATATAGAAGTTTCTATATTGGATTTCTATAATGTATTCAATTTGTTATTTACTTACCCGTCTGGCTAATTTTCCACAGTGAAATGGAAGCCGAGGTAGGTAAAAATGATTTTGAATATGGAAATAATAGAATAAAATATGTAAAAGCCAGTTTATAATTCCAAGTTACTAAAAGAACTGGATTGAAACGTAATATATTTGTACTTAATAATAAATAACTTATCCGAACAAACATAATAATATCAATATGGTTGTTATTACAAATGTGCACACTGATTTAATTCACGATACCGCATTAGATTATTATGGTAAACGTTTAGCTACCTGTTCTTCCGATAAAACAATTAAGATCTTTGAAGTTGAAGGCGATTCCAATAAGCTAATTGATACATTGGTTGGTCATGAGGGTCCAGTATGGAGAGTTGATTGGGCTCATCCAAAATTTGGTTCTATTCTAGCCTCCTGTTCCTATGATGGTAAAGTATTAATATGGAAAGAAGAAAATAACAAGTGGACTCAAATTGCTGTACATGCTGTACATTCTGCATCTGTTAATTCTATCCAATGGGCTCCACATGAATATGGTGCTTTACTTTTAGCAGCTTCTTCTGACGGTAAAGTATCAGTAGTTGAGTTTAAGGAAAACGGTACTCTATCACCAATTATCATTGATGCACATGCTATTGGTGTTAATTCTGCGTCATGGGCTCCAGCAATTGTTGAAGATTATAATGGAAGTCCAAGACAATTACACAGATTTGTTACTGGTGGCGCTGATAATCTTGTTAAAATTTGGAGACATAATCCAGAAACGCAGTCGTACGTTTTGGAAGACACATTAAATGGCCATTCTGATTGGGTTAGAGACGTTACATGGTCTCCATCTATTTTATTACGTTCATATATTGCATCAGTATCTCAAGATCGTACATGTATTATATGGACTCAAGAAAACAATAAAGGTTCGTGGAAGAAAACTCTTCTAAAAGGAGAGAAATTTCCAGATGTTTTATGGAGAGCAAGTTGGTCATTATCTGGTAATATATTAGCTATTTCAGGTGGTGATAACAGAGTCACTCTTTGGAAAGAAAATTTGACTGGAGTATGGGAATCAGCCGGTGATGTTCACCAATAACTGAAATAAAGTATCTAAGAACAATAATTATTTCGATGTTTTCGTATAAGAAAGAATAATAAATATCTGTATAATAGCAATTAAAAACTTAATATATAAAAAAAAATTTAAATCAATCATTTGCATTTGGCATTTTAATTAAAGTATTTAGGTTACGAAACTGAAAGTGTATATTAATTAATTATTTAAATTCACAAACATCGACTTAATCTCAAATCAGATATCGTTATGTGTTTAAAGTTCCCCAACAACCCCTTCAATTAACAGTTCAACATCTAAAGAAGCAATTCTGCCATTTTCCAATACCTCAGCATGAGTAGCTTTACCCTGGGTCAATGGGGTAGGGTTTTCTTCCAATGCACTAGCAGGAGGAGCAACAACAACAACATTTGTTATTAAACTAACAGCCAATACTCTCCAACCACAGTGTCTTGCGACAATTACCTCTGGGACGGTACTCATACCTACAGCATCACCACCAAGAGATATAATCATTCGACTTTCTGCTCTAGATTCGAATGTAGGACCAGATACAAATGTGTATGTACCCTCGTGTAAAGGTCTAGAGATATTTAATTCCTTCTTTTTGGCAAATAACAATTTTCTAAGATCTAAATCATATGCATCACTTAGAGCTAAAAATCTTGGACCATATTCGTCAAAATTAGGTCCCTTTAGTGGATGGTAACCAGCTAAACCTGGAATGTTAATATGATCGTAAATGCACATTAAATCACAAGCATTATAATTAGAGTTTAACCCTCCTGCAGCATTTGTTACAATCAAATTTTTGATGGTAGAAAGTTCATGCAATACCCTTATTGGAAATGTAGTTTCTGATATACTATATCCTTCGTAACCATGGAGTCTTCCACTCATTACAACTACAGGAGAATTATTTATATTACCAAAAATCAATGAACCATGATGACCAACAACTGTACTTTCTTTAAAACCTGGAATATCACCATAAGGAATGACTAATGGTACTGGATTGGTTTGAGATATTCTATTTGAAATACCACCTAAACCAGAACCACAAATAATCAATGTTCTCGGTTCAAATGGTGTTTCAGCTTTGAATTGGTTCCTTAAAGAAATGTGTAAATAATCGGCAGCTTTTGTAATCAAAATTCTTTCTTCTTCAATATCGAAAGTAGTCATTATTACTAGCAAATATATTTAAGTTTTAATCAATTTGTTATTCTATTTAGTTGCGTTCTCATATCATACTCCATCCTATTTTGCGTTTTAAAGAAAGTAAAGATCTTCAAAATGAAACTTTTTATAGGTTCGACTCCCCTTCAAAGTAATTTACTATCCTTTGTAAGAACAAACTTAATTCGAAAAGCTGTTTGAGAGAAGAGAGAGATATGAATAGATACATATGTATGTAAATGAATATATACTTGCAGTTCTATATTATCAAGATGAATATGTGGATGCAATTTTTACTTTACTCTCGAAAAATCTTTCAAATATTACTGATTGTTCAATGTTTGCAGTCTTGAAGAAAGCAATTCCACTCTAAATAAGCATCTTAATAGCCATTTCTTTGTTTGAACGACGAGATTAGTTGCTAGCATCAAAACAAGTATGCTTCACATAACCTTGATGGAACCAATGTGTCTATGCATTGCATCTTTTATCTTCTTATTACTTTCAGTGTCTTTTTTCGATTATTTGTAAGAACGGGTTATCCAACATCTGAAACAGAAAACTGATAATTTAAAGCTGAGGTGGTTAAAAATATAAGTATTTAATAGAGCAAAAGGTAAGTCAGGAAGTGGTTGAATTGAGAAGGTTTGTGTATCCAAGAGTTATTATAAAATACTACGTCATTGTCTGTTCCTCTGGCCTTTTGAATCAAGGATTTTAATTAGCGTACGGTGATATATTAGTTGAGATTTCAGATTTATCAATATGCAGAGTTTATCACAAACTTTTCAAGCTAAATCTTTACAGAAGAGAAATTTGAAAAATTTAACTTTGAATAGTGTTTCTGTTAATGAACCAGTAAGTGATCTTATTGGCTTTCAATCACAAATATTAAATACTGAAATACCGAAAGGTGTCAAACATGATAGTAATAATGGCGATAATAATGGAAATATAAGATTAAATAATATCAATTCTTCAAATAATAAAATATCACTCCGAAGGAATTTTAAAAAAAAGTTAACTTTAGATACTTCAACTGTAACTAATACAAGAAAACAAAGTGATATTTTTGGAAATAATATTGTAATACAAAAAAATGAACTTGTTGCATCTTCAAGTACACCTTCTTCAGGAACTCATTCATCATCTACAACAACACCAGAAGCAAAATTTAATAATTTAGGAAATTCTGTATCGAAAAATAGTAAAAGTGAAGCTTCAGATAATAATACTGGAAGTGAAATTGAACTTCAAAACTTAGTTCAATTAGGTAAAATTGGTTCAGGTAATTCTGGTACTGTTATCAAAGTATTACATGTACCAGATTCAAGAATCTTAGCAAAGAAAACTATACCTGTGGAGACAAATAACGAATTGGTAATAAATCAACTTGTGCGAGAGTTAACTATTATGAAGAGTGTAAAAAATCATCCAAATATAGTAGAATTCTATGGGGCTTTTTACAATCATTCTTCTAATAATGAATTAGTTATATTATTGGAATATATGAATTGTGGATCATTAGACAAAATATTGTCAGTATATAAATCAGCGTGTTTACGCTCTCAGGTAGAAACTGAAAAATCCTGGTTTAATGAGCTATCGATATCCAAAATTTCATATTCCGTATTAACAGCACTAGAGTATTTATATTCTGATTACAAGATTATTCATAGGGATATTAAACCATCAAATGTATTAATCAGCAGTAGAGGTCAAGTAAAAGTTTGTGATTTCGGAGTTTCTAAAAAAATGGTAAATTCTATCGCAGATACTTTCGTTGGTACTTCAACATATATGTCTCCTGAACGTATTCAAGGTAATGCATATTCTACTAAAAGTGACGTTTGGTCTTTAGGTTTAATGATTATTGAATTAGTAACTGGTCAATTTCCGCTTGGAGGTCATAATGACACACCAGATGGTATTTTAGATTTGTTACAGCGAATTGTCAATGAACCATCTCCTCGATTACCAACTAATGGTTTGAAAAATACATTTAGTAGAGAGATGATTGATTTTGTAAATCGTTGCTGTATTAAGAATGAAAGGGAAAGATCATCCATCAATGAACTTCTATTTCATGATTTCATAACCCAATACCAAAAAAAAGAATATAGTAAAGAGTTCAGACATTGGTGTAAAGATATTAAAGCTAATATTAACAAAGATAAGCAGCTGAAAAAGGAAGGAAATGAAAGATTAAAGTATGAAAAAAAACAGATGGAAAGGTCTGCTGCTGCTTCATTAGCTAGAAGATAAACATTTATTAAAATAAATATTTAAATAATGCAAAAACCAGTATAGTAATAATGCTAAATGTAATATTATTAAGGTAACTATAAATTATATATATATATATTTTTTTATAATATATTATATACAAGAGATCTCCTATTGCCGTATATCAATTTTCAGGTGAACTGTAAAAGAAATATTCAAATAAGCTAAATTCATAATGTTATCTATAAGTTGTATGAAATTAGTATTTTCTTATTTATTGTTGGTTAGTTTTTTATATTCCTTTGATTTATTCCATAACCAACCTTCAGATCCTCTAAATAAACCTAAAATGACTAGTGAGCCACCTAATCCACGTAAACTTCCTTTCCACCATTTTGGATTTCTTTTATCAAATTCAGCTAAAGTGATACCTTTAGCACGCTCTTTCTCAGTATATTGGAAAGGTTTACCTGATGCCAAGTAACCACCAAATCCAATAGAAAACATAGCACTCATTACTTGACATGGAATACAGTCCATTGTTTCTTCATTGGCTAAATCTCTCTTTTCTGGAGGATTAAAAACAGATAAAATGTTACTCATAATTATTTTAAAAATTGCGTTCTTCGAGTATTTAACTAGTTATCAATCTATAACCATAACATATACATAATAACCACCAAAAAGTAGTAACCATTGCTATAAACTTACCATTTGCCTAATAAATCCTTTAAATTTTCAATTTGTCAAATTTTTTGATATACGATGAGTAAAATATCCATTTTAGCAGGACACGAAACGCGTACCAATTTAAATCATATATTGAAATTTCTCATATAGTAAAGTATATTGTTACTGAAGAGAATAGGTGTCTCAAACTGTTTGTTTAAGTATAATCAATTTATACTGTGTTACATTTGTCAAGTAATATCGAACTTGGTTGTATTTAGGGATGGTAGAACTTACAGAGTTTCAGAAAAAACGTCAAGAAAATATTAAGAGAAATAATGATTTATTGAAGAGGCTACAATTAGGTGGAGTCGCATCTCAAATTAAAAGAGAATCAGGAGTCGTTGATAAAAACTCAATTCAAACTAAAAAGAAAAAATCATCAAGTGTTACGAAAAAAGCAGCATCACCAAGACCTGCTGGCCTACCAACACGTAGATCTCGTAGATTGAGAGGTGAAGATGTTACCGGAACTGGTATTCCAAATGTCAATGATACTCAATTAATGAAAATGAGCTTGGATGGTTCTAATATAAAAGTTGAAGACCAAGATTACGTACAAGAACTAAAAGATACAGCAGTTATTGGTGATGTTAAATTGAGTGATTTGATTAAGGACGAAAATGAAGAAGATTTATTAGAAAAATTTAAATCATTTGCTAATAAAAATTTTTCCTCTGGTGACTTTTTTGAAGAAATTAGAAAACATCAATCAAATGATACTACTTCTGATCTAACAAAACAACAAGCTGATTTTGATTTAGAACTTTATGACGTATTTCAACCAAATGAAATTAAGTTAGTGTATGAACGTATTTCTTCTACATTTTTCCACCCATCGATAAATAAAAAATTAATAGTTGCTGGTGATACATCTGGGAATATTGGTTTATGGAATGTGAGAGATGAACCATTGTCTGAAACAGGAGAAGATCAAATGGCTGAACCAGAGATAACTAGAGTAAAATTTTTCACAAAAAATGTTGGTCGCATTGATTGCTATGCTACGGATACATCGAAATTATTAACCGCTTCATATGATGGCTCGTTACGTTCAATTCATTTGAATAATCTAAAAAGTGATGATATCATGACATTGAAAAACGAATATGATGATATCTTAGGTATAAGTGATTTTCAATTCAGTTACGAGAGTCCTAATGTACTTTTTCTAACTACATTAGGTGGAGAATTCATGACACTTGATTTGAGAGCTAATGTTTCTCAACAAGCTTCAAATAATTTAAGAAGATTATCTGATAAAAAAATTGGTTCTTTTTCAATAAACCCACAGAGACCATATGAAATAGCAACAGGTTCTTTAGATAGAACTCTGAGAATATGGGATATTAGAAAAATGGTTGATAAACCCGAGTGGTCACAATATGAAGATTTGTCAAGTCACCAAATAGTGTCAACATATGATTCTAGATTAAGTGTTTCGGCTGTGTCGTACTCTCCTATGGATGGAACATTAGTGTGTAATGGTTACGATGATACAATTAGATTATTTGATGTCAAATCTAGTACGCTACCTGAAGACTTACAACCATCACTGACACTAAAGCATAATTGTCAAAGTGGTAGATGGACTAGTATATTGAAAGCCAGATTTAAAGCTGATCAAAATGTATTTGCAATTGCAAATATGAAAAGAGCAATAGATATTTATAACAGTCAAGGGCAACAATTAGCACATTTGCCGACAGCAACAGTCCCAGCTGTTTTAAGTTGGCATCCTCTAAAGAACTGGATAGCAGGCGGTAATTCTAGTGGTAAAATTTTCTTATTTACTGATTCTAATGTCAAGAAAGAAGAAAGTGACTAAAATAGTTCGACTGCATTTGAAGATTGAATCTCAATCTATTAGTAACTTTTTGTAAATTCACTTAAATGTATACATTTGTAATTATTAAAAACGTTGAAAATTCAATTTTTTATTATAATGTCTAATTAGATTTATAATTTATTTACTATTTAAACAAGGATATTCATTTTTTTGAACTCTTAATAAATTGAATATATATTCAATTTTAAGAAAAAACTGTTCATGTTGATATACTGCCTCTTTGTCTTCTAGCACTTTGAGGATCTACTTCCTTGTTTTCTGTTTGTTTTCTTGCAAGAACATTCAATATATCTGTTAATGAAATTACTCCGATTAATTTTCCAGTTCTGTATTCCTTCTCAAACAGATTTGTCTGCGCAACATTGGAAGTTTGAGATGGAGGGTAGTCGACAGCGGTCATCAAAGGTGAATGATTTGCTGAGTTAGAATTTCCAACGGAAGCAACATTGGTTTCAGAGGGCTCAGGTGGTTGCACAATCCATAATCTATGAGACTTTGTTGCAACTAATTTGGCTAAAGTTCTACCTAGTGAACTTGTTGGATAAACGTGAAATATAGGGAATGAATCTTTACCCATTTCAAGACCACGAGTGTTCAAAATGACTGAAATAAAATGTCTACAAGTATTGTGCAGTAATGGATATTGTGAAGTTCTTGTGACATGTCTAACATCTGTTACAGATATATTGCCTAATAAATTATTTTGATGATCTATAACAGCAATTGAAGATATTCTTTCCTCATGCATTTTATATAATGCCATTATCAAAGGTTCTTCGCCGCGAATTGATATAACTCTTGATTGATTAAATATTGGTTGAGTATTACTATTTAATACACCTATATGCAAATTTTGAAGAGATGAGTTTAATAATGGCTCTAAACTAGGAAATGATCTTGCATTATCCCATAAATATTTTACTAATCGTCTTTGGGATAAAACACCTTTCATTGTGGTCTTTTCTATATCAGTAATTAATACTCTGTGAACACCAGATCCTAGTATACCCATTACTGTTGATAAATTTTCATTTTCTGGCAATTGATAACATGGGTTCTTTGGTGTTAATTTAATTATTTCACCAACGGGTACTGGTTTACCATTTTGACAATCATGGGTTATTTCTTTATTACTAACTGTTATTTTATTCAAAACTAGCAACAAATATGAATTTAAGTCATTGTAATCAAAAGTTAAACAATTCATATCGCCTGGGAATTTTTCAACTGGTAAAGAGGTTAAGTGATGTTTGATTAATGTGTTAAATGCTTCTTCGATGGAAATAGAACTTTGAACTGTTACTAATTTGTTTTGTTCGATTAATTGTGATAATTGTATATGTTGCCACTTTTGGTTATGTATTGATGAAACACATTGGGATGTTGTTTGTGCCATTGGAATTGAAAAATCTAGAGTTGGGGATGTTACTCCTATTGGTGCTTGTATATCCGAATTCATGCTATTCAAACTTTCGGATACATCTAAATGGTTATTTGTTGAATTAATTGAAAGAGAAGAAACAGAATCAGCAGATGAAAATGATTCTGATCTTCTCAATACAATTGGATCATCGGCTTCTGAAACATTATTATCATTTAAGTTCGAACTTTGACGGGATTTGTTTAATCGGTGAGTATGGTGGTTATGGTGTTGTTGTTGGTTTGGTAATTGAGGAGGAGTTGACAATAATTCAACAATTGAAGTGTGTCTTTGAGTAGTTGATCCAACTAGACTGGTAGAACTACTGTTATTACTACCGTTATTACCATTTGTAGAGCTTTTATTTGAAATCATTATTCTTCCTTACTTAATTATGTGTGCTTTATATTTTATTTCAAATAATTGTAATTTATTTTGTTCTTCTTTATATAACTGGAATTAATTGTTTTTTTTTTTTAATTTGTTTTAGTTCTTAGATGAGAAAGAAAATAATATTTCTATTTATGTTACTATGATTTTCTTGGAATTAGTTTATCAAATTAAAATTATTTTTAACTTAGGAAATATGAATTTTCAGCCTTTTTATTATATATATATATATATTGAACAAAAAGGGAAACAATAATGAAATAATGTTAGTTTTTGTTGATTATGAAGGAAAGGGGTTGAATGATGAAAAAGAGAAAAATATCAAATTTTAAGGATAAATTAAAAACTGTTTCCTGTTAAAATCATACCATACTACAATTTTGAAAACAATGGAAAAATTAAAATGGATGATAAAAAATTTCAATTTAAATGAATATTTTTTTTTCAATACATATCAATAATGATTGTTGAATATTATCGTAGAAGATGGTATCGACGCTAAATTTTTCAATAACTTAATGAAAATTTATTTTATTTTCATTAATTTCGAAATGGAAAAGCGGGTTGATTATCAAAAAGTACTCATTTGTTCTTTCTTTTCTGAGAATTTTAGCATTTCTTAGTCACCTAACCATTCTCCCTTCTCTAAGCAACGAAGTTTTCATTTCCTTCCCACGCTGTACTGTTACCCCCCCTTCCCCCCACCCCCCACCCCCCCGCATATTTATTCCATAATGAAAGGAAATGATATAACAGCGATTTAATCGTCTACCTTGCCTTTAAATAAAGAACGTCTGTTGTTATCACTATAAAGCAACACTCGGCTATACATCTTTGTCTATATCTTACGATTTGTGCATTGCGAATGACTTGCAGTTATCAAACTGTGAGTTCTCTCCGTATGTTACTTAGCTTTAATTTTGGTCGCTATGTACTTCTTCTTCTTCTTAGTCACGTGACAGCGTTATACAGTTTAGTTTTTACCGCCCAAGTTTAAAGTATAAACTAAGTGTTATATGTAAATTTTGCTATATTAAAGAGAACGATACCAACAATAACTTGCTTTCAATCAAATACCACATGCATATGTATTCATAATCGACACTATCATATTTAAAATATATAAATATATTGGGGGGAAACAATAAAACTTTTGTTAGAATTGTATGATGAACAGTGGAAAGAAATCATTTTCAATTGAATATTTCCGTTCTTTTCTTATATACTTTTCAAAATAAAAATAAAAAAAATATTAATTAATTTAATTGTGATTTTATTTACAGTTATACAGATTTATTGATTTTTGACATCTTCAAGATACTGTTGAAACATTATACTAGTCGTAGGAAAATCTAATGATTTTTCATTCTCATACATATTGTCATAGAGTTTTAAAAGTCTTTCTATTAAAATTAAATGACAGTATTTTATTCCAAAAATATCAGTACATTTTTTAATCCATTGCATTCTATATTTTAAATCAGTTGAGCTATTGGATTTTCTACGTATTTTAGTTCTCAATTCTCCTAATTTCTTTACACTTTCATTTAAATTCAGATCTTTGAATGATTTATTTATTTCATTTCTTATTAATGCAGTAAACCTTGGTGATAATCCATTAGATGAAATCATTATCTGTATTAATGCTTCATTTTCAGCTTCTAAAAGTTTTTCATTTTCTTCTTTCTTAATACCTAATTCAAGGTTTGCACCAAAATAAAAATCACATAAAGGTGGATTGTCAGCAACATTTACTAGTTGTTGTGAACCAAATAATTCTTTAGCTTTATCATATATGTGTTTACTGATTTCATGATCTTGGATACATGTCATTATGAATGACCAATTGCTATCATTCCCTTCCTTGTATAGTGAAAGATAATTATCATTGAAAGTATCTTTGATAACTCTAAAGATTCTTTTATTTTTGTCAACTTCCCAATTTTCATTGACTATATCTGTCGCAAGATTGTCAATAGCGAATGGACAATATGATTCAATAATTTCTGGATGGATATCAGGAGCCACAATTGTAACTTTACACCCGGTCGGCACTAACTTAGCTAATCTTGTCAATGCAACTTCACCTGCCCCAACTAATAGTACGTTACGATTATCCAACCTATGAGCTAATTGTAATGACTGAACCATAGCTTATTTTATTTTACTAGTAATGGATATAAAATTTTGAAACTAGCTGGACTTTTAAGTACTCTTTCTATTTGGATAACTAATTAAATCATTGAAGTACATTCAATCCTTTCTCATGAATATTTGTTCCCATCTTTTTATATAATCAGTTTATGTTTTGATCAGATTTGAAACGTACAAACTGAATTTTTAAGGCCTTTGGAAATTATAAGACACCGAAAAAACTGTGTAAGGCAATTTCTTAAGGTTTTGTCTTGAAATATTATATAGTCAATCAATAAAGCTGAAATGTGAATATACATATATATATAAATATGTATATTTGAATACAATAATAGTTTTAACTGATATTTATGGATAACATAATAAAAATATTAACCAAATGATAAGGGTAATAATTTTATAAAACATATGAAAAGAACAAATATTTGTACGTAGATATAAATTTAATGAATATTTAAAAAAATGATGTAAAATGAAATAATCAGAAACAAATACAAATATAATTAAAACAATAAGGACATAATGTAAAGCAGTAATAAAATGATGTTATGAATATGATATTGAAAAAAAAGGAAGTTTATTTAGTAATTCTTGATAAAGTTGTAATATTTTTACCTTTTTCTCTCTTTTGATAGTTAAAATGAAGTATATTTTATACTAAAATTTAAAATTGAACATGTTTTTGTGAAAAATCATCAACTGGAACTTCATTCAAATAAATATTTGGATCATTAATTGCAGACGAAGTGTTTAATTGTTGATATTGTCTTTGTTGAATGGGCTGATATTCATTTTGTTGCATATGTGCAAGCTTTGATTGCATCGATGTCTGGTATAATTGTTGCTGTAACAATGGAACTTGGTCAAATGAGTATCTTCTTGCATCTTTTATTGAAGCATGATTATTGGTACCATAACTATTATCGTTCATATACTTTTCTTGTTGGTATCTATTTTGTTCATTTTGAATTTGTAACAATTGAGTGTGCTTTTGTAATTGATAGTCATTAGCTGTAGGAATATTATCTTTCCGGTTACTATATATATATTGAGAATTATAATAATCATTTAGTTGATTATTTTTTTCTTGAGAAAAATTACTATTGATATTATTATCAAAATTCAAATGATTATTAATATTATTTGTTGATATTTTACCCCAAGATAAACGAATTGGGTTGCCATCCACCATAAAACCTTGCATTCCTTGGATAGCAGCTTCTGCTTCAATTTTACGTTCAAATTTTACAAATCCACAATTTTTGCCTAATGGAATTTTTACATTTATTATATTACCAAATGGTTGAAATAGTGATCTTAATGTGTCTTCATTTACCTTTGGTGATAATCCCCCAACAAAAGCGGTTGAGTTTATATCTTGAATAGTATTATTGTTATTTATTAAAAATTTAGAATCACTATCAAAATTAATCTGTTTATTTTTAGTTGGAAAATTTTGAATATTATTATTATTATTTGAAATATAATTTTTTGAAATTAAATTAGAAGAATTATCAAATGAATGCCTTCTTATTCCATAAAATTGATTATTTTGTATTTCATTTGATTGTAATTGTGGTGTAAATTGTTGAATATTATTATTTCCATTATTATTAATTTTTGTTGCATTACTTATATTATTTCTTGGAGTTGCAAAAGCTACCCTTAAACATCTACCTTGACACCAAACACCATTCATTTCAACTAATGCATTTCTTCTTTCTAATTCATTTGAAAATCTTATAAAACCAAAACATCTTGAAGCACCAGTTATTGGATCAGTCATTACTCTTACAGTTTTAACAGATTTGTAATGTTTTTGAAATAATGATAAAAGGTCAGCTTCAGTTGCAATTGGTGATAAATCACCAACAAATAATGAATATTCAGGAGTTGTTGGTATTGAACTTTGTAAAGTTGCTCCAGAAGCCCAATTTAATCTAAAATTTCTTTGACCATTTGGATTTGTGTATGAATTTGTTGAAATTGATTTAATATTTGGTATTTTATTTGAATTTAAAGATAATGCATATTGTGCATTTTTTTGTGATTCGAATTCAACAAAACAATAACCAGCATGATGTAATTGAACAGTTGATGGATCAATAAATGAAACGCCATTTATATTAATTTTTTGTACTTTTTCATTACTATTTTCAATATCTGAATTATCAAATGTTGATAATTGATCACTTGACGAATTTTTATTAATTGTAGTAGTTGAAGAACATGGAATTAATAAGTTTTTTTTTGCTCTTATTAATTTCACAAAAACGTTCAAATTTAATGATTTCCAAATTTGTTGAATTGTTAATTCATCAAATGAAGGATCTAAATCACCCATCCATAAAGTTTTTGGTGGTTCACCAGAAGTCTCAATTGTTGAAGATGGTGGTAATGGTATAACATTTTGTGATTGATTATTGCCAATAGAATTTTCTTGTAAATTTTCTAATGACATGATTAAAAATAAAAATTTTTAATAGTAGTAAAAGAAGTTAAAAAGTGACTCTTAAAAGGAATATATTATAGAAAATTTCCAAAATATTTTTAATAATTAGAAAAAGTGTAGGGAGGGAAATAGAAGAGAGGTATGTATATAGAGTAGTAACAGTGACGATGTGGTGGAATGGGGTGGGGAGGGAGAAACAAATAGCAGTAGTAGTGTAGTGATGGTAAAATAATAATAACAAATACAACACAATTATGTTAGTTAGTCTCCTAAATATACTATATACAAATGCAAAAAAATGAATATATATATGTATACATATAAATGCGTTTATATATATAATTGTGTGAGCATACGTATATTATATATTTACAGATTGTATGAATTATAAAAAATAACCGAGTCAGACAATTATTACAATTATGATTACAATCATAATTACCATCACAAATCATCAATAAATGAAAAGTTTTGGAAAGAAAGTATTTATATAGTATAATGATTATTTTCAAGAAAGAAAAGACACAATAATGAAGCTAATTAAACTGAATTTACTTTACAGGTTAACTAACAATTGAAAACCGGAGAGAAGTAGCAAAGAACGATTGACACAAAATGTTAACAGAAATTTAAAAGAGAGTGAGTTGTTCCAATTGAGAATTGGACAGATAGTTAGTCAACCAATTGGACTAACTGAACAATAGACAATACTCATAATAACGTGTAAAATGTTTTAACCGCATTAAGTTCTGATGAATATGGGGATGGTATACAGAATATACAGAGTATTTATTTAATTATTTATTCATATATTGGTGCCATTATTAATTAGCCTTGTGTAGGTGGAATTAGTTAACCTTCCCAGTTGCAAGTCGCTCCCTTGAGAGAACTCGTGTTGAAGAGGACAAATGTGTGTCATTTTGTATCGAGGCGGCAACCGCAACTGCAGTTGCTCTTTTATCACCTTCCTTCCGTATCCACCGGGAGTGTAACACTGCTGTTCTGTGTTGTATTGGGAGGAAGGGGTGGATAGGGGTGGAAGAAGAGTTTTCTGCTGTGTGTGTGTGTTTGTGTCTCTGTTTTCCATGGAGTTAGATTTCTTGACCGTTTACGGTTGATTGGCTCTCGAAAGAAATGAATGGGCTGAGAGATCGTCGGTGGGTTTAAGTTTGTTCCCCTAAAATTTCCAGTTTTTCTGCATTGTTAACGAAATGTGGTGAATGAGCGTCAGCCGTTTGCTCATCAGTGTGAGTGGGAGGGAGCAAGTGGTGTAGTGTAGTGTAGAGGTGGTGGAAATGGAGATGGAGATGGGAAGACAAAAAGCAGGTTCTTTTAAATTACAGCCTGTGTCTCTGTGTCTCTGTGTCTGTGTCGTTCTTTCTTCTTTTGCCGTGTTCCGCAGACGTTTGTTGAGGGAGGGTAACATACAGGTGTGGTTTGACAGGGTTAGTTAGGTTTATTATTATGTGTCATGTGATTCACAAATACAAACAAGAACTAACTGTACAGTATTAAGGATTGGCAAATACACGAACATTGAGTGAGTGAGTGACTCCCATTTACTCTGATTGATATTATATATATACACTGTGATATCAATATTCAATGTAAGATAGTAAATTATAGTAAATTATTTATTAGTAATACATAATAAGTGTGTATGAATTATTTTATTTATCCTATTTAATTATTTTTTTTTTCTATTTTTGTATTTATTTATGCGTTATATTCAATTAAAGCCATAATCATCTTATATAAGTAAAAGAAAAACATTAATAAATAAAATCCTAATTTTAAGAAACTTTCTCTTTTATGTTTACTTAAAGTTCTAAAAATTTCAGTTGCATCTAATAATTGTGTCTTTTTATAAATTTTTTCACAATTAAATGCTAATAATGGCAAATTTAATAAAAATGACCAAATATTACCTGTAATTAGAAATAATATAGCTAGTAAACCTTGTGCTAACGATTCTGGTAATATTAATTTATTAACTTTTGAACATAATTCAATTGGATTAATATAATCTGCTTCTAGATCAGCAAATAAAATTGTAAAATGAATTTGTGCAAATAAGTTAATACAATTAACAATTACTGCAAAAATATATAAATATGGATTAGCCATCGTAATTGTATCTACTTCTTTCTATTTATCTAATGAGTTTATATTGTGGTTTCTACCTCGTTAACAAAAACTATTAATCAATCTACTTTCTTTCTTTTATACAAAATAAGTATCATACATACATACATAATTCATTGTGATTGTATTTCATAATTCAAACTTGTTCAAGTTTTTCAGGTTCATCCATCGGCTTGAAGATTACCTCGTTTTTTTTTTTTTTGTTTTTTTCAGCTCGTCTGCTTTTTTTTTCGTTTTCCATTTCCCATATTTCATAAACTGTCTCTTTTCTTGGAACAAAATGTATATCTATTATGTATGTGTTATGCAGTTGTCGATGTCACGGTTGCAAAAATTACCTTGGGGTGGCTCAAAGTGGGTTAAAAAGTCATAGATAAAATCGATTTACAAGATGCTTGATTGCGGGATAATGAATTTAGAAGAGAAAAGGAGACATACGATTAGAAGATTTCTGAAATTTATAGGTGGAAATAACTGTATATGTTATTATTTACTATTTATAATATGTATCTTTTTTATTTTTTTTTTTAATTGCTTGATTCAATTACTTCCCATTTAACACAGGCAACAGAAACTGTCTCTTCTTTCTTGATATTATTGAAAGATCTTGGGAAAGCTTTTGCTAATTTACCATGCTCAAAAATAGTTTCGTATGAATCGTGGCTTTTTTCAACTAATCTAATTAAATTAATACCTGAAACATCTGAACCATTTTTTTCAGTTAATAAACCTTGAACGTATTTACCAACGATAATAATTAAACCTTCAAATTTTTCATCATCCACTTTCATTACAATAGATCTATCACTTGAACTATTGTAATCAACTGGTGCAACATATTCTTCAGCATGATTTGGGTTCAATGGTTGCCATAATTCTCTAAAAGCAACACTTGGTTTATCTGGACCGAAAGGAGATACGGAACCAGTTTCTTCAATACAACCAGATTCCCAAGTTTTCCAAATTGTGTTTACGATACCTTGATGAGTATTTGGAACTTTTAAATATCTATTGGTATCTAACCAAAAATCAAAATCTTGGCCTTCTGTAACATCATCAATTTTAGTAACTTTAATATGTTTATTCAAACCACCAAAAGCCCATTCAAATGGGAAAGTATTTTCTTCTTTAGATGGCTTAACAAATGGTCTCAAGGAAATGTAATGACCATCATTGGAAACAGATGAGTAAGTGTATGTTCTTTCATTTGGATTATTACCAACTTGAAACAAAATTCTCTTAAATAAAGCAGGCATTGAACTTTTTGTATTTTTTGGATTAATTGGCAGTTGCGTAGTATTATTCTTTAAAATATCTGTGTAAAAATGTATTCAACAAAGTTCTTAAAGTCATATATTTTTCAATTGAGGTATTCTAAATTAATAAAAAGTTTTGTTAATTGGAATATTAATTAAAACTATTGAATAACTGAGCTACTCGAACATACTGATCCTAGTAGATATTAGGTAATAATTGTATCATTATTAATCAGCGTATCCATAGTTTAGCTACTTCTTTCCTTCGCGATGGATGACACCGCAAATTTGATACATATATATCATAAGATACGACGTGAATATGATCTCACAACGTACAGAACAAGTCTTATGAGATAGTTGAAATGCTCTTTTTAACAGTTATTTATTCAAAAACTGTCCAATAAATTATAATTTAAATGGATGATGTAATATGTATTAAAAGTGATTATAAAATGAGTGAATATATGTTAAAAATGATTTCAATAGAATCGAGCTCATCATTTGAGAAGTTGAAAGAGAACTGAAAATGGATATCTTGAGACAGATTTAACGAAATTTTTAATGAGAACCGATATTATATTGTTTAAAAATAATATGATGGCAAAATGTAATAGTATTGTATTTAGTTATTATTATTATTTTGAATGGTGTAATTTATTATGTGATTTAATTGAAGCCACATTGATTTGGATATATTCTGTCAGTTATTGGTTGTGGGAATAAGCCGTTAATAGCTAATCTAGAGACATCCCATTCAATACTGGTTTCAGTCTTGTAACACCACATAATCCAACCATCTCTAACCTCGAAAGCATCTAGTTGAGCTTCAATGAATTTTCTAGTATTTTGTTTTCTTTCGTCAGACCAAGTACTGATATCTTCATTGTTTTCACAAGAACCAATGTAATAAGAGCCGACGTCATTTTTATTAAATGATCCATCATAACGAGCACCGATACCAACACCATTTAACCATTTAGTACAATCAGTTAGAGCGCCTGAAAATTCACCAGCAACGGTCCAGTGAGATTCAGAAATTGAACTTGTACCCCAGTTACAGACATCAGAAATTTTTTGATCAATAGTAGAGTCTAATTCACCGGATGAAAAAACATGGTAATGATGGTGGTCTATTAAAATACCCCAATATCCTTGATCTAATGACATAAAGTTGTCCCAGTAGTTAAAGGCTTCAAAACCGTCATGGATAACTACAATTTGGTTACTTTGAACAGTATTTCTTAAGTAATCATAGGCAGGTAAATAGTAGTCATTCTTTAATTTATCTAAATCAATAGATGGGCCTAATGGTTCATTGATTAATTCAATACCAACAACAGAGTCTAGATATTCATCAGCAGAATATTTTTCTAAAATATAATTTAGAACTTCAGAAGTAAGAGCTAAATTTGAATCTTCTAAGAATTCAATAGTATCTCTTAAACCAGAATTATCGAAACCATTTTGAGAACCAGCAGCACCATGTAAATCAACCCAAACTTTTAAATTATTATTAGAAGCCCAAGTAATAGCTTTATCCAAATAAGCTTCTTGTAAACCTGTGACATAAGGATCAGAATCTAACGTTTTAAAAGCCCAATAACCAATTGGAATTCTAACCATGTTAAAACCTAAACCTGCAATATTAACAAAATCTTCTTCTGTATAGAAAGAATCCCAATGAGCAACTAAACGAGAAGTAGCGGTGTCCTTATCTAAATATTGACAAAAATGATATTCATCAACTGGGATACCATCATCATTTTCATTATTTGTACGGAAAGCTTCAAATAAGGAAGGAGTAATATATGGTTCCAAAACTAACCAACCACCAATATTAACACCACGCATTGGTTCACTCATTGAATCATAATCGAAATAACGTTTCTTGTTTTGTTCATGAACAAATTGTAAAGAATTTTTAGTATTTTTTGGAATTGGAGAAGCCCAAACGGTTGTTGCAATCAACAAAGCGATGTAAATAAATCCAATCATTTTTATTTTTTCTTTATTGAATCTAATCAATATAATCAATATAAATTATGTTTTTTGGTTATTTGAATTAGTTTTTTTCTTCAAAATTGATTACAAAATAATAGTAACTAATGTATAAAGAAAGAAGTATAAATTCAATAAAACTATATTCATATTTATATATGAATAATTCTTCAACACCGCTTACATCTGACGTGTGTGCAGAAATTCTCAACCAAAAATAGTTACTACCAAGACTGAATAATAAAATTAATGCTATCTTCTCCAATTGCCCAGATCAGAAATAGAAAAAAAAAACTTTTATTTTAATAGAAACTGTTGCCAAAATTAGCAAATACCAGCAAAATAAACAGTATTTTTAACAAATATTATAAGAAATAGTCGCATAAATAAAATATTACCATTCAAAGTACAAACCAAACCAGTCGTAGTCAATCTAACAGAACAAACTTTTTAAAGTAGCACTATGCATTTGTCAATTTTCAACGAAACTCAACAACAGAGTAACTAACTTTTCAGTAGGCGAGTGCCAGTGCCAGTGGATTGAGAATTTAGGATGGCGAGATGGAGAAAAACACAAAAAACACACAAAACACACAGAGAGATTTCTCAATTTTCGTTTCACATTTTTTTTTAGTTCTATAGCTTTCCCCTCCCAACAAGGGCGTGCCAGATCACCGTAGCCGCTGGCTTCAAAACAGAGATCTTGCACTTCTTAAACGTGGTGAGCGCTAGCATGCTAGCGCTCACCGCATATAGGGATGGTTGGACTTTGAAATGAAAAAAAAGTCCCCACTATAAAAGCCCTTTT
>JAJMAX010000074.1:0-54974 GCA_030565105.1 Vanderwaltozyma verrucispora
TGTCTCTTTATTAGCTTTATGGAAAGAAAAGAAGGAAAAGCCAAGATCATAATCTGCTTACAAGGGAATTACATTTTTTATTTACATTGTTAGCTTTATTTTCTTTAGAGAATAAAATTAATTTCTCAATCAATCAATTAAAAAGATAACCCTTTTTACATTTATTCCTTTTATATTTTCAATTTACGTACTAATAGTAGGAAATATATAAGGTTGTATAAAATTTAAAAAATATTTGCACATTAATATATATTATTGCATAACGTATAAATCTATTTCAAGTCTTAACACATCTAAAATGTGTTCTTAAAATAAAATAAAGTCTATATTTACAATTATCTTTAGTCATTACGTAAAACATATCTTTCAAAATAATTAGTTCATTTATTATTATATGTATTTAAATCTATATGCTAAATTTTAATAGTCTCATCATAAAGTTTATTTTTTAGAAACTTTATCAATCTCAGTATGGTCCTTTACTAATACATCATTCAAGTAAATAATACCACGTTGTTGGTTATCTAAAATTTCTGCTATTTTGTCAATTCTATTTTCAACTTCATCATCTGTTCTAATCTCATCTTTCGCTGGATTCGATCCATTTCCATTAATGACAACTAAAGTGCTGCTCAATTGATCTGATATATTTTTAGCTCTTTCTTTTAAAACAGCTAATCTTGCCCATAATTCATTAGTTTTACCTAATCCTGCTGGATTCTCGCTTCTTTTTAATAGGTTTTGGAATTGAATCCACATCTTTTCTTCAGTCACATTTAAAGGTAATCCTCTACTCTTTAAAATTGCTAATTGTGAACCTAACTTCAGGATTCTTTTCTCAATTTCTGAGTTTCTTGATCGAGCCTTTAATATTCTTGCAGATGTATCTAATTCATGCTTCTGTTGTAACTGGGTAAACTTTTCCAAGAGCTGGTTGAATATAACTCTCGCTTGTGCAACATTTTCCCTTTGTAATTGATTACGTTGGTTTAATCCTTCGTAACCTAGTACTTCAACAGGGATAACATCTGAAAAAGGTTTCTTTTCGACAGCTACATCCCATTCCTCTTGAGATACATTAACTGGTTTATTGTAAAGAATGGCCTCTGTTTTATTAACTTTATTATATACGAATGCTTTTAATTTTGTTTTATTTGAAGTTGGATCCCATGATTCTTTACATTTAATTACCTGTTCTTGAATCTGTTGTGGATAATTTGAATGTTGAAGTTGCTGTTGCTGTTGTAAAATATGTTGCTGTTGCTGTATTTGCATGTGCTGTTCTTGAAACATTGGTTGACTGACTTGTGGTTGTTGAGACCATGCAAAGGAAGGTTGTGTCGATTGTAAATTACTTGTACCAAATGGAGCATTAGTAGCTGGAGCTGGAGCTTGTGGTTGTTGTGTTGCTCCAAATAATCCACCTGTTGCTGATGTAGCTGGTTTATTGCCAAACAGACCACCAGAAGCTGGAGCAGTTGTAGTACTACCAAATAAACCACCTGTTGCAGATGCTGGAGCAGCATTACCAAATAAGCCACTGGAAGCTGGAGCAGTTGTAGTGCTACCAAATAAACCACCAGTTGTAGGAGCTGCTGGTTTGCTACCAAATAAACCTCCT
This sequence comes from Vanderwaltozyma verrucispora, assembly GCA_030565105.1. Taxonomy (NCBI): domain Eukaryota; kingdom Fungi; phylum Ascomycota; class Saccharomycetes; order Saccharomycetales; family Saccharomycetaceae; genus Vanderwaltozyma; species Vanderwaltozyma verrucispora. Next base: position 1,622 of record JAJMAX010000074.1, read on the forward strand.
GTACCTGGTTGCTGTTGTTGCTGTTGTGTGTTACCAAATAAACCGGTGGTTGCTGGTGGTTGCTGTTGGGTATTACCAAATAAACCAGTGGTTGCTGGTGGCTGCTGTTGGGTATTACCAAATAAACCACCCGTTGCTGGTACAGCAGGTTTATTGCCGAATAGACCACCAGAAACTGGGGCTGCTGTATTGGCACCAAATAAACCTCCAGCAGCAGGTGCCTGTTGTGTTTGTTGTGATTGAGTTCCAAATAAACCACCGGAAGCTGGAGCAGTTGTAGTGCTACCAAACAAACCACCAGTTGCAGGAGCTGCTGGTTTGTTACCAAATAGACCACCTGCAGCAGGGGCTCCTGGAGCTTGAGTACTTCCAAACAAACCTCCTGTACCTGGTTGTTGTTGCTGTTGTGTATTACCAAATAAACTTCCTGTTCTTGGTGCTTGCTGTTGTGTATTACCAAACAAACTTCCTGTTGCTGGTTGCTGTTGTTGCTGTTGTTGCGTATTACCAAATAATCCACCTGTTGCTGGGGCAGCTGCATTGGCATTGCTGCCAAAAAGTCCCCCACTTGCTGTGTTACTATTGGAAGCACCTAAATTAAACATTTTCCTCGATAAATTCTTTCTACTTGTTACTCATAGAGCCAATTGTCTACTAATACCAATACAATTTACCAACAACAATGCACAGTTCTATCTGCTTTTATATCTTTTAAACTATTTAGCTTGATGGATAAATTTTGTTTTCCAACTTAAAGATCACAATTTTTCACGTACGTTCAAAGTGATGGATAATTTACATATACAACTTATATACTAAATAGTTTATTGAGTGCACAATTAATTATATATGTTTGAAAGATGAGGTACAGTTTAATCTTATATGCGTTATATATTGAGAGGAGAGCTATGTGTTACTTTTTTTTTTTTTTTTTTGAAAGAACACAGTTATTCTCTTTGTCTCTTAGTGTTCTTTAAAGGTAAAATAAATTATTTTGTGGATTGATCTAATATTGACACAAGTGTTGTGGATAATGATTTATATTTTATTGAATCTTCTAGACATTTCTCAGTTAATAATTTTAATGCAATTTGAAATGACTGTATCAATCCTTGATATTCGTTACGTAAATGGCGAACATATGGTGATTCTAACGAAGATAATTTTGACAACAATTCATGCGAAAGTATAATTAGTTTATTCAATTGGTTTATTAATTCAATTGATATTATTTCATCAATTTCTTTATCCCCACATAAAGAATGTAATGAAGCACATAATTTTTTAGCTAATGTTATTTTTTCAGTTGTAATAACATGATTTTTCAATAAATTTCCAATATCATCAATTTTTTGCAAATAATCAACTGTATCATTAATAACTTCTTTTGTTCTAGGTATATCCTTTGATGTTAATTGCTCTAATTGACTACTAAATTGATGTAAATCACCTCTTGTCCTTTGTAACTCTAACATGCTATCATTATTATCTCCAGCGTATGCTTTGCAAAAATTCAAATAATCTTCATATTTATCGGTTACTTGACCCAACAACGACTGCACCATATCCTGTGATAAACTTGAAACATCCCTAATCAATGAATCTATATGCACATATTGAAAATTGTTCTTAATTAGAAAACTGTCAACATCGAATTCATCCAAGTTCAAATTTGAATTCTCTAATTCCTCAGCAAATAAATCCCTATTTATTTCAGGCGCAGAGATCAATGGCAAATCAAAATGTTCTTGAGAGTTCATCTATTTAACGGCTATTCAATATCGTTCCACTCTTCACTTCTATACTTTCTTGCCCCCATTTACACCTTCCATCAAAAGTTTACTGTATTTACAGCTTTTAATACTTTTTTTTTCAATAAATTTTGAAATATTCAAATTATTAAGAACGCGTAAATTCGATTTAATTTAAAATAAAATAATTCACGTCTGGTTTCCATTTTCTCATACAAATTGAGTGTTATTATTAACAGTTATCGAGTATTTATCATAAAGTAGTCAACCGATTGAGTATATATTGTGGATATTATACACCATTTACTTTATTGTTTGGGTAAAAAAAAAAGTATCAAACATTCGGTCATTAGAAAGTTATGGCTCCATCCGTTAGCTATAGATCCATCTTTGAGAATGGTGGTAAAAGTTTGATTTCGATTGCTTCTGACAATAATACGCTATGTATGGCTAATAAAAATGGTATCACTAAAGTTCTACAACTTAATAATCCTTCTGAAGAACCTGATGTGTTAGAAACTGTCAAAAATTTGACGTCTGTTCATTGTGACACAGATAAAAGTTTTATTTTAACTAATTCAGATGGTGATGTCTATAAGTACAATTTTAGGATTAATAAGGATCAATTGTTGACAAGGTCTGCTTTACCGATTCGAGATTGTAGCATTGTTCATTCCGGTGAACTGGTCGCTATTGGTGGCGATGATTTAGAATTAACATTAATTGAATTAAATGAAGAAAATCCGAAAAAATATACTCTTAAAGTTGATGAACAAATATCTCAAATATCCTGTAATTCTCAGACTAATATATTATCTGTATCTTTTATTAATGGTACTGTTCAGTTTTTTTCATTGAATTCAACTGTTCCAAACAAAGTTCATGAATTAAAAGATATAATTCCAGTAAATTCATATAATGATACTTACAAAGACAAAATCTTAAGTGGTATTGTCGATAATTTAGATAATGATAGTGATTTAGAAAGTGACGCTGATAATGACATGGAGTTTAAAGTCACTGATCCTGAATTTTGCAATGAAAATAGAATCTCTACACGTGCTGCATGGAATTCTAAAGGTTTACATTTTGCTCTTCCTTCAAAAGATATGTCTGTTCAAATATTTACCATTAAAGATTACTCTTTAGTCAAAACTCTTACAACTTCGACTTTCAAAAAATCTAGTTTTACTGAATTACAATTTGATCCATTGCATGGTAATTTAATTGCTGCTGTTGATCTAAATAATAACATAACTATATGGGATTGGAACACATCTAAAATTATATATACTAATGAATTTAAACAAAAAATTACAAATATAAATTGGATTGTTGATGCCAAATCCAATAATTTACAATTAATTATGGGTACTTGGTCAGGCTCCTTAATTACAATTACTGACATTGTCGATTCCACAACTTTGAATACGTCTATTTCTGAAAACGAAAAAAGTGTAAAAGCTTCAAACTTATTTGTAGATTCTGATATTAGTGAATCAGATGGAGAAAAGGGGGAAAAAAATCAAAATAATATTGAAGAAGATGAGGAATTAGCAGATGAAGATGAAAATCTGTTTACTCAAGAAGATCCTGATAATAACAAAAGAAAATACCATTTTGACGAGGAAGATGATTTTATTGACGATGACGATGGTGCTGGATATATTACAGCCAAAAAACCATCTGTTTCAAACGGTAACACAATCCAACTTTCAAGCAGATTTAAAGGCACTAGTTCGTCTATGGCCCCATTCCGTTACAATCCAATATCCCCTGGTGGTACTCCATATAATAATACGGACAGACGTTATATCACAATGAACAATATTGGGTATGTAGTTACTGTGCGTAATAATGAACAACATAGTGTCACCGTATCATTCTTTGATTTAGGAAGATTCAACGAATATCATTTTGAAGATTTATTTGGCTATGACGTTTGTAGTTTAAATGACAGAGCAACATTATTTGGTCAATCAAAAAGTGGCCAATTACACTACAGGCCACACGATTCATTACAGGCTACTTGGACTAAATTAATTCCACTGCAGCGTGGAGAACGTATCACCAGTGTTGCTGCCACACCAAGAAGAATATTTGTTGGTACTTCGTACGGATATTTAAGAACATTTAATCGTTTTGGTTTACCATTGGCTGTCGAAAAAATGTCTCCTATTGTATCGTTAGCTGCTCATGATTTTAAGGTATTTATAGTACACTATTCACCATTTCATGGTGTTTCCTTTTCTTTGTTTGAACAATCAAATACAAGCTCCAAGTATTACCAAAGAGAAAGTCAATTACCAATTATGTTACCACAAGCATCTTACGAAGGTGATAGGGATACTGAAAGTAATTTTTCTACTTTTAATCCAATGGGTATAAAAAACATTTTCTTTTCCATTTATGGTGACCCTTGTATTTTTGGATATGATAACGTATTGCTTGTGTTGTCTAAATGGAGATCAACCATGGAAAGTAGATGGATTCCGGCATTAGATGCAAACATGGAAGTCTGGAAAATGTCTGGAGGTAAAGAAAATTCTGATGTAAGAGTTTGGCCTTTAGGCTTGACTTATGACACCTTGAACTGTATTTTGGTTAAAGGTAAAAATTTCTGGCCTGGTTTCCCTCTTCCACTTCCCTCAGAATTAGAAATTAGAATACCGACATTAGTTAAAAGTCAAATTTTATTAGCAACAAAAAATAAAAAGAAACTAAGATCAGAAGCAGATAATGGCCTGTCTTCAGATGATGAGGACAACAATAAAGATAACGAAGAATTAGAAATTCCAGTCAATATGCTTGCCGAAGAAGAATACCTTCGCTCTAAAGTTTTATCAACATTACTTAGTGACACATTGGAAAATGATGGTGAATTATATGGTAATGAAAATGAACTTTTAACATCCTTGACTGGTAGTCACGATAAGTCATTATTGAGATTATTTGCTGATGCTTGTTCGGAACAGAATAATGATAAAGCTTTATCCATTGTTCAAGAATTAAAACAAGATAGAGCATTAAACGCCGCTGTTAAAATTTCAGAGAGAGCTGAATTAATGAGTTTAGTAAGAAGAATAAACGCAATCAGAGAAGCTAAATTTGAAGAACAACTAAACACTATGTAATAGTAATATGATATTAATATAATATATTTGTAGATAATATGACACATTTTCAATGGTTCTTTATTTTGTCCTTACCATGCTCACTAAAATACAATAGTAAACATTTTATGTTATCATGTTTCGTATTTTATGATCTTGAAAAATTTCAAGATTTTGGATGATATGCGATGAGTTCAGCTAGTTAAAAGAAATATATATTAAATTTTTAATGTTTAAGATTATATAAAGTCTAATTTTTATATAAACGAAGATAAAATAGGTAATAAATTAGTACAATGGCTCCTGTTACATCCGGTAACAATCGTAAAAGAGTTAGGGCAGAAGAACCTCGTTCTTCTAGAGGCAACGATGGTAACGATGAAGATATTACTGACCCATCATCAAATGAAGATGAATCTAATGTTGATGATGGTTCTGATGCATTCAATGAAGAAGGAATTGATTCAGATGAAGAATTTGAAAGTGAAAATCCCGCTGATAAACGTAGAAGATTAGCTAAACAGTATTTAGAAAATTTAAAATTAGAAACAAATGAAATTATGACTTCTGAGACTACCGAAGATGCAGAAGCTGGAAAGTACGCTACACCCGATGAATACAATAACTTTGATGCCCGTGATTTAGATAAAGATATTATCGCTTCTAGATTAAAGTTAGATGTTGCTGAACAACAAGGTCGTGTATTCAGGTTCATTGCAGATAAATTACTATTATCCGAAGCTAAAACTAGCTTTACTAGAGTCGGAGAGAATAATCTAACAAGTATGAGTTCTTTCCAACCTGTTACAAACAAATTCGAATACAACAATGACATAGCAGCTAAAAATAAAAATAGAAGCTTTGTGTATACTGTTAGTAAAGATTTAGTTTTAACTAAGTACGATGTTACTGATTTCAAACAAAGACCAAAGAAACTTAAATACACAAAAGGTGGTAGAAAATTTATCTCAGAAAGTACGTATGAGTTTGAAAATATCACTGACGGCCATTCTAACGAAATATTAACCGTTGCTGCATCACCAGATGGTAAATATGTTGTCACAGGTGGTAGAGACAGAAAGCTGATAATATGGAGTACCGAATCACTTGCTCCAATAAAAGTTATCCCAACGAAAGATAGAAGAGGTGAGGTTATGTCACTTGCATTTAGAAAAAATACCGACCAATTATATGCTGCATGCGCAGATTACAAGATCAGAACATATTCAATCAATCAATTCTCTCAGCTAGAAGTTTTATATGGTCACCATGACTTAGTTGCTGATATATCTGCATTAGGTATGGAAAGATGTGTGACTGTTGGTTCTCGTGACAGAACTGCTATGTTGTGGAAAATAGCGGACGAAACAAGATTGACTTTTAGAGGTGGTGATGATACTGACAGACTACTTAAGAAATGGATGAGACAGCATGCAACCGAAAATGAGGATGGTACACTAACATATCCTGAAGAATCAGCTGCCCCTGTTTTCCATGGTGAAGGAAGTACCGATGTTGTTACCATGATTGATGATTCTCATTTTGTCACAGGTTCTGATAACGGTAATTTAAGTCTTTGGTCATTAGCAAAGAAAAAACCATTATTCATAGAGAGAACTGCTCATGGTATTATACCAATTCCTGAGTCTTCTAAAGTTTCTGGTGAAGCTAACGAAGAATTAAGAAAACGTCAACTACAAGATAATAAATTAGTACAGCCATACTGGATCACATCCGTTTATGCAATCCCGTATTCAAACATTTTTATTTCTGGTTCATGGAACGGATCTTTAAAAGTTTGGAAATTACATGAAAACCTTAGAGAATTTGAATTATTAGGTGAATTAAAGAATTGTAAAGGTGTTGTTACCAAAATACAGTCCGTCGAAAGCGGTAAACATAACAAGGAATCATTTAGAATTTTAGCTTCTGTCGCAAAAGAGCATAAATTGGGTAGATGGATTGACAATATTCCAGGCGCTAGAAACGGTATTTATTCCGCTGTCATCGAACAAACATCATTCTAGTCTATTGTTATTAATCCATACAAATTTTAGTCAAAATCAAAATGCATAATTATTAATATATATTTTTAAATATGTATATAAATAATAATTATTTATATGTACTTTAAAGCAATCATTATCAGTTATACATATACTATATATTTAAAGCACTGTTTTTAATTAAATAAACTGAATGTAAACATAAAGTTAACAATACAGTCAAATTAGTTTTTTTTTGAGTTATTAATCTACGTTCCTTCTATTTTATTTGTTTCAATTTACATAACAGTACTTAGAATATTTTTATTTAATTTAACATATTCACATCTTTCTAATTTGCATTCTAATTAATAGTAATTTGCCATTTTTGTTCAGGAACCGTTAAAATCAAGATTAGTATTCAAGGTCGTCACTTCTAAATTTATTTCAATACTTTTTCTTTTATCTCTGACATTTACTATTACCACATAATGTTGTGATTCTATTATAACTGATAGGATAAACCTTAATTAAAGCATTTACATTTTACAACTTGTTCACTATCATATTTTCAATATTTCAATTTATATTAAGTTAAATGTATATTCATTTTTAGAAAGTCTGAGCTTTAAGAACAATAAGATTTTTTACGTCTCAACAACTTCACCGACTCCGTGGCCAAGCTGGTTAAGGCGTGCGACTGTTAATCGCAAGATCGAGAGTTCAATCCTCTCCGGGGTCGATTTTTTTTTTTTTTTCATTGAAAGCAATATTAGTGTCACAATTTACTTTTTAAAAGATGAAAATAAAACTCTTCTTTAAACTTGTAATGGATGAATATATTGCTTGTATACTGAAATATATATGCTCTAACGAGCTTATCTATATGATTAATATAATACCTATATCAATATTAAATATCAATATCAATATCGATATTCTATCAATAATGCAAAAAATGTGTGTCTAATGTATATATTTGTGGATAATGATAAAAAACTCGACTGTATGTGACATTCTTATCTATCAACACTTTTGACATGCATGTAAAGAAAATTTTTATTCTGATGATAAAATAATATTTTAATTTTCTGTTTCTCGAATTCTTTAATGATTATTTCCAGTTATTTCTGATTTTTCTAACTGCCCAGATTCCAAATTATTATCTGAAGACGTTGCCTCAAACAAATCATCTGATGTTATATTTGTGCTTGTATTTTTTTTATGAAAATGATGGCTTTCATTATTACTTATTTCTTCATGATTTTCATCATCAGTAGATTCTGAAGAGCTCGTGTTATTTGTATAATTATTATCGGTATTTACACCCCATTCATAATAATCTCTTCTCACTTCGACATAATCATATGCAAATTCACCGATTTGATCTTCATCCATACCATTTTGTTCACCTTCTACATCAACTCTCAATTCTAAGCCTGGAATTTTATTAATAGAAATACAAAGTAAAGCTGTTAACAATGCTGTATAACCTGATACAGCAAAAATATATGCAATTTGCTTATACATTTGTTTATAATTGTGTGTTAACCAACCACCTTCATGTAAAGTAGTACCATCCATTCCAATAACCCAATCAGCTGCAAATAATGCATTAAATATTAAACCTACTACACCAGCAACACCATGTTCTGCTAATAAATCTAATGCATCATCAACTTTCAAATAATATTTAATTTTTGTTGCAAAATTACAAACTATACCTGAAATAATACCTTGTATTAATGAACCGTATAATGTAATACAACCCGAACTTGGTGTTGCAGCAACTAAACCACAAATAATACCTGAACATAAACCAACAGTTGACCATTTTTTTTCTAACCTATAATCAAGCAAACACCAAGTCATACCGCCAGTGACAGCGCTAATATTTGTATTCATAAAAGCATAGACAGATCTTAAATTTGGTGACAATGAAGTTGCAGAATTAAATAGTAACCAACCAAACCATAATAATGAAGTACCTAAAGTAACCATTGAAACATTATGTGGTCTAAAATTAATTAAAAGATTTTCTTTTCTTCTCCCTAAATAATATGAATAAACGAAACCAGAAATTGCACTTACAATTTCAACAGGTCCTCCACCAGCCCAATCTAAAACACCCCATTGATAACACCAACCGCCAGGAGACCAAACCCAATATGCGATTGGACAATAAACAATTGTTGCAAATAAGAATAAGAAAACCATATGTGGTAATAATCTACCTCTTTCTGCAGTTGCACCTGCAATAATACTTAATGTAACACAAAGAAACATCATTTGAAAACATGCAAATGCAATTTCTGGATAATCATTTCCATTTATTGAACCATAAACGTTTCTAAAACCGAAAGAATTCAAGTCACCAATAAATTTATTATTTTTAGCACTATTACTAAAAGCTAATGAATAACCCCAGAAATACCATTGTAACATACCAACTAAAGTTGCAGTAATAACTGCCCAAATCAACGATAATGCAGATTTCCTTCTTGCCAAACCAGAATATAAGAACCCTAAACCGGGTACCATTATAAATACTAGAGAAGCTCCTAATATTATAAAAGCAATTGTAGCACCATCGTATTCTTCATCCCATAAATAACCATTTGTCATAGTATATGATAGTGAAAGTTTATTTCTTTCCTTTCCTTTCCTTTCTTTTCCTTCTTCTCGTCTCCTATCTATTAAGATGAGCTAATATTGCGACAAAAGCTAAAGGATGTATATGCAATATAGTACTAGCAACAGCTCTATATACATATATTTATTTATATATATGTATATATATAAATAAAAAATATAAGTATGTATATATAGTCAGTATTGCTATTATTACTATTATCAAACCTTTATGACAAAGTGATATTGAATGTAACTAAAGTATACACACAAATATCTTAATCAATCAGTATTGATAAGAAATGTAACAAATGAAATACCGGAATCCCTAATCACTAAGGAATGTAAGTATTGTATATATATATATATATATATATAGATACAAGTTCATACAAGTTCATACATATACATACATATACATATATATGTATATGTATGAGTTAGGCCAGTCGTGTTTGAATCTATACACCCACCCACTTGACTTTGCTCTTTATATAAAACTAATCAAGAGAGAGGACACAACCCTTCCTTCTTGGTAATTACAAGATAGCACAAAACATCTCGAACCTTGCATGAGGTAATGCAATCACCATCAATTAGCAACTTATTTCTTATTGTACAACGACAATATACATGTTCTTAAAGTATTAGCAAGTATATGAGAAAGCGTAATATCTTTATGTCTTTCTTACACTATCTTTCCAACAAGAATTATTTTCAAATAGCCGCTAAAGTGTTTCTTTATCAAAGTTGTTCCTTTGCAATTTGAGATGGGATAGGATATAGGATAAGGTTCAGCAGTGATGGCGAGCGATAGATAGCGCGATATTATGATTCAATGAGTAAACAAAATAGATAGAGATAGATGCAGATACGCAAATATGCACAACTGATAAACAGAAGGGCGCCAGTGAGACGGTTTGTTCTCTCGAGCCGGCAGGCGGGCTGTCTGTTACTGGCGGCAGTATCTCTCCTTCCATTTTCTTTTCTCGAGACCGACCAAAGCGCACATCGGTGCCCGCGAAATGTCTGATTTGATATGGTTTGTTTGTTTGTTTGTTTGTTTTGATTTTGATCTTGATAAAAGATTGTAGTTGGCAATCACAGGAAGGGGGGGGGGGGGGGCAGAGGGAGCTAGAGAGAGCGGCGGACTTTGATGTCCAGAGATAGTGGAATACGCATTAGGCGGATAGTTAGACGCTCTCGATCTTAATTTCTTGTGTATGATGAATACGGTTTGGGCTAGAAGTGCTGGCTGGAAGTGCTGGCTGAAAGTTTTCATAAAAGGCTCTGTTGTATTTTGCCGGTGCAAGAGATGCAATGAAAAATACACCATTCGAAAGGCGTGTGTGTATGGGTGTGCGACGGCACCGTTTGGACAAGCCCTTTACCCCGTTGTGTATGTATGGGTGCTACTGTGCCGCGTCATGGTTTGCCCTTGTGTGAGGGTAATGGGTATTTTTTTTCATTGTAATTCTATCGTCAGCGGCTAAAATGTTTGTAATCCTTGTCTTCTCGCTTCTTTGGTATCCTTTCTTTATATATGATCTTAATATGATATGAAATGAAATGAAATGTTTAAACTTATATACTTATTTATATTCTAATGTGTTTATCTTGGCTGCAAATCTTAAAGAATTTACTGTTTCGTTAGTTTGTTCTTTATCTGATGAAATGTTTAAAAACATTAATGTCTTGGAATTGCCTAGTAATGAATACTTCAATAAATACGTCAATTTTGAATTTCTAAATGGTATATGTATATTTTTACTCTTAATAGAATTTATAACATCACTTATACTACTCAATGATTTATTAATATATTTTGTTTCATTTATTCTTTCACTTATTAATTTTACATTATTTTTTTCAAAACTCTTTTTAATTCTTTCAGATCCTGCTAAATCAATTAAATTTAATATACCTTCTCGTTTTTCAAATGTTTTCACATTATAACCATTTAATTTAATAATGAAAATACAATGTGATCTACTAGAATTTTCATTCATTTCTGTCTTGGAAAAATTCTTATTTTTATTGCTTTTGTTAAAAATATCTTCAATTTTCTTAACGCTCTTATCATTATCATCTAATTCAATTTCAATATTTGTAATATTCGTAATATTAGTTTTGCATTTGATATCATCATGTATGATTTCATATTTATTAAGTTTTTCATTATTATTATCTTTTAATAAATCAATTATTGTGTCATTGTAAAGTTCAATATATGTTATATTCATCTTATATCTCCAACCAAGTTCTTTTATCTTTTCAATGTAATTTATAATATATTTAACACTTGACGGTATCATACCATCAAGTTCATTAAACATCGTATACGTTTTACCTGACCCTGTTTGTCCATATGCAAATATACATACATTATATCCATCAATGGAACTTTGTATTAATTCTTTAATATCATTAAAAATTTCAGTATTTTTAGCTTGTTCATTGAATATTTTATCAAATTTAAAACTAAGTGTATTATTATTAATATTATTAACAATAATTTCTTGATTAGCTTTACTTGAATCAAATTCTTCAACTATTAAATTATCATTCCGAATATTATACTTAGTTGGCTTTAATCTACAATAAACTCTTATATTACCGCGCAATTCTTGAACATTATTATGATATTTAAGTCTTAAATTTTCTTCATTAATTAAAGTTTCATTTATTTTTTTAATATTCTCATCTTTAATAATAATATATTTTTTTAATTCATCTTGGATTTTTTTAAGTTTACTAAGTTCGCTAAATTTTTCTTTAATTTCATTATTCATTCTAATGATATCATCATTTATTATCTTCTCTTTTACTTGCAACAATTCACAATCTCTTCTTTTCAAATTTAACTTTTTGATAATTTCATTATTTTTAATTTCTAATTGATTATTTATTCTATTTTTTAATGGTGTTAACTCATTCGCATATTTATTATTTAATTCAATTGTTTTTGTCCAACGGATTTGATAATCCTCCAACCATTCACTTTTATAAAGATTGTATTTATTTTCAATATCATCTAATAATTCAGTTAAAACATTAGTATTCAATTTAATATTGTTTCTGACATCTTCAACTTCATTCAAATAATCGTCTCTTTCAATTTTTTTCTGCTTATTTTTAATAAATTCTAATTTCTTTAATTCATTTTCAAATTTGTTAGATAGTTTTATTGTTTCAGATTGGTAATTTGACTCAATTTGTTTGGTATGTAATTCGTGTCCATTCTTTAAAAAATCACGTTTCTCATTGAATTGGTCTCCAATTTTAATAGACTCAATATTACGAAGTCTCAATTTTTCAATAGTTAATTGTCTTGCTGTGCTTAATGTCTCAGATTGAAATATTAAACTATCGTACTTCTGCTTCTTATTGTCAAAGTCATTCTTCAAATTATCTAGTTTATTCTTTTTCAAAAACAATTCTTCTTGTAACCTACTTAATTCAGTAATTTTCTCCTTATAAAAAGATGTTAAATGAATTCCATTATTGGCACTTTCTTTTGATATTAAATTGGTATCTGCTTGAGTCATCATTGCAAAAATTTTAGCACTGTTATTTCTACATTTATATTGTCTGGGAGAGTGTGAATTCAATGTAGGAGACGGAATCTTACTTTCATATGAATGATTTCTAGGTGGTGTTATTGGTTCTTCAGTCATTAAAATAATAACTAAACTAAAAACAATTAACTTTCTATCTTTTTATAACAGTCAATTTTAAAATATTATTGTTCACCTATCAAAAAAACCATATCTATGAGGGGAGGGGGGAAGCTTTATTTTGTTAAACTATCTTATACTTGGTCACTTTTATAATATATTGATAGGTGCATTTAGAAGTAACAAAATTATAATTGGATTCTTATTTCTTTGATCTATTGTTCCATATTACCATATCTTGTTCTGATCTTGTTTTATATTTGTTTCCAAATTCAAATGAATTGCCGCTGAAAATATCCAATAATTAATAATCACCATTTTCAAAAATATATTCAAGGGCTAATTATAATAGAAAAAATCAACATGTAAAATGGTCCCTTGGCCCAGTTGGTTAAGGCATCGTGCTAATAACGCGGGGATCAGCAGTTCGATCCTGCTAGGGACCATTCTATTTTTTTTAGAATTTTTCTGTACTTTAAAAATGTTTTTCTTAGCGCGTAACCCTAATAACATAAAAGTTTCAATTGGCAACTTCTCTCTAAAATTTTGTGTGTGGGAAAAACAAAGAACGAAAATTTTTTAATTTCTCTCACAGTTATTTTGTATAAAAGGATGGAACAAAGTTTGGTTTTGTAATGTTTTCATTTTAATAACGTAAATTTAATATTGTTTAACTTAAATTTAATTTAATATTGTTTAACTTAAATTTAATTTAATATTGTTTAACTTAAATTTAATTTAATATTGTTTAACTTAAATTTAATTTAATATTGTTTAACTTAAATTTAATTTAATATTGTTTAACTTAAATTTAATTTAATATTGTTTAACTTAAATTTAATTTAATTTTATTTTTAAAGAAACCATGACCTTCCAAGTTTTAAAAAGAATAAGATGATATTATTTGCAATTTTTAATCGAACAATTCTTCTCATTATTTGAAATTTAATTTCTGTTTTGAGGTTTTAATGGAGATTGTGGTTCCTTTGCAGCAATATAATCTTGTTACATTCTTAGGAATGATTTTCAGGACGCTTATTTAGAAAATTCTGATTCTTTTTGAAATTAATTGATTTTATGTCATAATTCTTAAAAAATTTAAATTTAGACATTCTAATATACATACATTCAGTTGAATTTATATTAAAATGTTCATATTTAAACCTGAACAAAAATTTGTAATTAATTATTTAAAAAAAATCTTTATTGTTCGCTGTATACCCTTTAAAGAAACAAGGTGGATCCCATATGAATAATAAACACTATTCATTTTATTGCAAGAAACAACACAATGTTTGGATCCGTATCTACGAAAAGAAGGGAATAATCATTATGCCTCATCATTCATATAAAATATTGATAATGTCATAATGAATTTTAAATTCAACTCTTTTTTTGTTTTGATTTAGAATTCATTTGTTATCTATATCTCTATGAATAATTAGTATATTTCGAAGAATTTTTATTATTATTTTCAATTATTGCATTTTGACAGAAAATAACTATTAGAAATAGTAATTATTTAAATAAAATTGTTACAACTGCAACTTAATTGATCTCGAAACATTAAAGTAATACTAAATTTATCTGATTATATAGTAGATTTATCTCATCTCTTCCACTTTTTACAATTAAAACTTTTTTAGTCATATAAGTACGACTCTAAATATCTTACAAACTTCAAGATGGCAGTAATATTCGAAATAAGAAGCTTACCGCTAAATGCAATGTGAATTTACTGAAAGTAAGTCTTTAAGGAAGTATTCCTGCTCTACAAAGGCTCTCAGGATATTTTTAAGTAACAAGGTACTGCTAATAAACTTTGCAAGGCAAATTTTGCTTACTTACTTAGCTATTTTATTTCATACTGTATGGATGAATCTAGAGACAATACAAAAATACTGCTAGATCTTGATACAATTTTAAATATTGTCAGATAATAAGAACTGGATTGCACAGTTGAAGCTTAACATTATTAAAAAGAGTTTTTGGTGTTTGTCTTTCTATGGTAACCAAGTAAAAATAACTATAACAGATTACCGTACAAACATCGAAGTAAAAAAAATCTCTTCTTCTTGAATATTAGCTGAGAAAACATACAATCCATTGTCTAAATATTCAAACATAGCTCTGAACATTATATTGCACTTAATAATGCACTTGCAATATTAGTCCACTCCACTTCTTCATGAAGAAGTGGACTGGCTTCTTCGATACTGAATTATATATGCTAACTAATATCGCATGAGTGAATAATCTAAGCAAATATACGTGCATAATCCATAGAGATCAACATTTAAATGTGTCTGAGATTTGGGAACATACCTGATATAAGCATGCAGGGTCCTAGTAGTAGCAAAATATAATTGCATCTACAATAATATCCATTTCTGTCATCTAAATTTGACACTTGCTGCGCTGTCGCTAATCACTCATCACGGACAATTCGAAGATATATGATAGTAACCTTTAATAATCATTCAATTAACACTAAAGTGTTCGAATAAACTTAGGTACTTACCTACCTGATATGGTAATTGCCTGCTCTCCACTCAAAACACCATTATCAAGATCAGCCTAAAATGTAACATTTTTCACTTTTTTCATTCTTCTTCTAACTCTTCCAGTTCGTTTTTTTTCATTATTATGTTAAAATTCCAGTTAACTGTGAGATGAAGAAATGGGCGAGTGAGAAATTTTGTGAAAAACGAAATTTTTCAGTTATTACTCACTTCCATGAAAATTTATTCGATGGAATTGTCTTGAAAAAGTATATATTAATGAGATGTGTTATGTATGAATCGATAATATACGTTTCATTTATTCTCTTCGCTAATTATATATTAATTGTTAATTATAAAAAAATTAACAATTAAAATTATTCTTTCATTTTAAATACAGAAAAAGACAAGTTAAATTTTTCTTAATTTATCTTAATAATAGCTAAAAAATAATACAAAATGTGTGGTATTTTTGCTGCTTATAAACATGAAAATGCTGAAGCATTCAAGCCAAGAGCTTTACAATTATCTAAAAGAATCAGACATCGTGGTCCAGATTGGTCAGGTAATGCTGTAAAGAACTCAACAATTATGGTTCATGAAAGATTAGCTATTGTTGGTTTAGATTCTGGTGCTCAACCAATTATTTCTCCATGTGGTGACTACATGTTATGTGTTAATGGTGAAATTTATAACCATATTCAATTAAGAGAAGAATGCTCAGATTATTCATTCAAAACTTTAAGTGACTGTGAACCTATTATTCCAATGTACTTAAAATATGATATTGATGCTCCAAAACATTTAGATGGTATGTTTGCATGGTGTTTATATGATGCTAAACAAGACCGTATAATTGCTGCTAGAGATCCAATTGGTATTACTACTTTATACATGGGTAGAAACTCAAAATCTCCAAAGACAGTATTTTTTGCCTCTGAATTAAAATGTTTAACTGATGATTGTGATTCTATTGTTGCTTTCCCACCAGGTCATGTATACGATTCTAATACTGATAAATTAACTCGTTACTTCAACCCAGATTGGATAGATGAAGAAAGAATCCCATCAAACCCAGTTGACTTAAAGGTTTTAAGAGCTTCTTTAGAAAAAGCTGTAAGAAAGAGATTAATGGCTGAGGTTCCATACGGTGTTTTATTATCTGGTGGTTTAGATTCTTCATTAATTGCTTCTATTGCTGCCCGTGAAACTGAAAAGGCTATGAGAGAAGGTTCTCCAGAAACTTATGATAATGAAAAGCATTTAACTGGTATTGATGACAACGGTGAATTACATGCCACTGGTTGGTCTCGTTTACATTCTTTCGCTATCGGTTTACCAAATGCTCCAGATTTACAAGCTGCCAGAAAAGTCGCCAAATTTATTGGTTCTATTCATCATGAACATACATTCACTTTACAAGAAGGTTTAGATGCTTTAGATGATGTTATCTACCATTTAGAAACCTATGATGTTACCACTATTAGAGCCTCCACTCCAATGTTCTTATTATCAAGAAAGATCAAAGCTCAAGGTGTTAAGATGGTTTTATCTGGTGAAGGTTCCGATGAAATCTTCGGTGGTTACTTATACTTCGCTCAAGCTCCATCTGCCGCTGAATTCCACACTGAATCTGTTAAGCGTGTTAAGAACTTACATTTAGCTGATTGTTTAAGAGCCAACAAATCAACTATGTCTTGGGGTTTGGAAGCTCGTGTTCCATTCTTAGATAGAGACTTCTTACAATTATGTATGAACTTAGATCCAAAAGAAAAAATGATCAACCAAAAAGAAGGCCGTATTGAAAAATACATTTTAAGAAAAGCTTTCGACACTTCTGATGAACCTGATGAAAAACCATACTTACCAGAAGAAATCTTATGGAGACAAAAGGAACAATTCTCTGATGGTGTTGGTTACTCATGGATTGATGGTCTAAAAGACGCCGCTGAAAGAACTATTTCTGATGAATTATTCTCTACTCCAAAAGAACACTGGGGTAATGATATTCCAACCACTAAGGAAGCTTACTGGTATAGATTGAAATTTGATGCTTTATTTCCACAAAAAACTGCTGCTGACACTGTCATGAGATGGGTTCCAAAGGCTGATTGGGGTTGTGCTGAAGATCCATCTGGTAGATACGCCAAGATCCACGATCAACACATTGGTACCAAATAATAAATGTTTTATTTGCAACGTAATTAATTAGAGTATTTAATATATATTATTAAAATTAAAGTACGCAAAATTTTGACTTTTTGGCATTTATCTTAAATCATGTTTTATTTTATTATCATTACATTTGCATCTATTAATTCAAAATATTTAATATATAATTATATGTATATGTCCAGAAAGTTTCTATTTATTCAGTTATTCCATGCTTTAATTTTAAGAAAATGTAAATTATCCTAACTTTTATTTCCTGTTCTTTTTTACCATTTTCACCATTAACATTTAAGTCCTAGTATTATTTATCTATTAAAATAATTATTATTTTCTTAAGAACTTTTAAAATAATAAAAATATTTTCCATCTACACCTTTTTCATAATGTATAACATCACTTTCTTCTCTATTAATACTTACAGACACTTTTTCGTGATATTTTTCACCGTAGTAAGCATTGAAAAGATCATATCTTGTTACTACTTTAGGATGTCTTGGTGTTATTGATCTAAATGATAACGACTTCCGTATTGAAGAACGTCTTGAAAGTTTTGGTGTATCTATTTCATGTTCAGTATCTTTTCTATTCGTTTTTCTCGATAAATATTCTTTCATTTTTATTATGACGTTCATCTTTTTATGATGCTGTAAGTGGTTATATAATTGAGTTTTAGTTCTGTTCTTATGAATTAAATGAATCATAAAATATACAAGAAGATTGACTAGTTGAATAAGATATAACTATATATATATATATATATGTATGTGCGTGCAGTTGTCTGACTATGTAAACTGAATCTTTGTTTATATAATTATTTGGAAAAGTCCAAAACAAGAGGAATCCATTAGCAATTATTATAAACCCGTTCAATTAAACAGTAGCAAGCCACCGTTTACAACCCTGGGGATGTAACGGATACGATATACAATCCACATTATACTTAAATTTGAACCTGAACGAAAGTAAAGCTCATCGATTCAAGAGTTCTTAAAATATAACGGTTCGAAATTTTTTTTTAGCTCGTTTGAGTTCATTAGCACTTCAAAGAATCCTGCTGTTTTTGGCTCACAGGAAAACAAAAGTCGGTTAAAAAAAATATAAAAATAAAAAAGCTCTTCTTATATTGTGAGAAGAATTTACAAGCCCATTTCGAAAGAGAACATATAATTTCAGTAAGGAGTTCTTAAAATGGTAATAACTCCGGTATACAATTAAATGACTCGATATTCTTTTTTTAAAGTAATATCAAGAGATATTACAAGAGTATATTATATAATACATTTCATTCTTGTCTGTATCATCTCTCTAATCCTTCGCTTAATGTAGGTAAAGTTTGCTTCGTTGTATTTACGTTAGTCGAGACACGAAGTTTTAAACGTATATGGGTGGGTATTCCTAGTAATAGCTACATCGATAGTCAATGATATCTTCAGATTTAATTATAAACCAACAAGTTGTCAAAATATTAATTTCAACAAAAATTGTGCTGCTGTTTCTTGATTTTCAATTTTGAAAAGCAGCCCGTGAATTTAAAACAGAACTTAATGCGAGAAAGAGATTCACGTATATAATTTGTTACTTAGTATCTATAACTAAATGATCACCATCTTATAAAACCGGTACGATACTGACTTGTCTTACTGTTGACAGTCTATAAGACATTAATAACTAAGTTTACATTTGTCTCTTTGATTAAATCACTGGTCAGTTTCGTTTTTCAATCAAAAAAATGTTTCTGTTGGGTAGTTGGCGGCTAAATTACTGATTGGTCGTTTACTAGCTTTTTATAAGAGATTTTGGATGCTATGTTGTGCTTTTAGCTTAACCTAGTGTACTTCTGTTAGTTGAACATTGATAGTACATATAAATTAGTCCAACTCTCTCATTTTATGTTCCATTTTGACCAGTTCATTAATTATGATTCCATCTCTTTCCCATATTAATTGGCAATGCATTTCCCTTTCCCTTCGTATAGCCGCCGGTCTGCCCTTATTTTGGATTCACTTTTCCGTTACCCAGCTTTCAATGGTTGCTACCGAGAAAAAAACAGATTTGCTGCGTTAACTAGGTCACGTGTAAATGTTCAAATTATTGTCACGAATGCAAATTAGCGTTATTCTTTAGAAAGAGCAGGTGAAAGAGAATATTACTTCCAATAGTTGATATTTGATGGAATTAGTTTTTTTTTATTCAAAAACTAGTATCTTTTATTTTGTCCAATAATGCATATACTATGAGAAAAATCTTAGTTACATTACTGATAATAATCAGGATTAAGAGAAGATAATAATGCAGTACGATTCATATTGAATTTCCTTTTCAGTGCATATGATCCGCAGGAAAAAATATTATTGAAAATTCCAGAAGTCCCATATTGACGTTATCATTGTTAGAGCAGGAAATTAAGAGTATGAAGGAAATAAAGTACGGTGATTAATTTGATATTACTTTGAATAAGCTATTCTCATTCTGTATTGAAACATTAAAAATAATATTAAATGAATATTGTTGTATTCGTTGTTTATATATAAATAGAGAAACAATTATATGATAGGTTAGCTATCATTGAATAGCTTGATTGCTTAAAATTTAAAAATATCAAAATTATTATTTAAAGTGGTTGGTTTTTTCTATTTGATAAGAGAAAATACATTTTTATACCTTATAATAGGTTTTAATTAGTACGAAAGTTCATTGTGTTCATCATTTCAACTGATCTGCCAAATAGTGAACTTTTCCCCATACATTGGATTACAATTAATATTTATACCAAATAAATTTAGTTTTATATTTCCCACTTGGAAATACAATTGTTGAAAATAATTGAGTCATAATTTATACATAAAAAAAACATATACTCGCATCAATGAGTCGCAATAACGATACTAGACGACCAAGTAATTCGATATCAGAAGCTATTTCTGTCTCATTGGGATTGCATGAACAAGGTTCACAACAAAATTTACGGAAAATATCCGACAAACAGTCATCTAAAAATTTGCAGTCAAATACCTTTCCTTTGCAAATAGGAAGTATGGATTATAACCATTTAGGTCGTTCGTATGCAACTGGATTGCGGTCAAGATCACCAAATAGAACTACATCAATAGCAGAACTTAAAGAACTCCCGATGTCTATGAATAATATCACTACTATGAAATCGATAGCAGGATCTGATATAATACATAGACAAACAGCAGAATTATCTAATGAATTCAATGATCCTACATTAGATGAAGGAAATATGACTGACTATATGGATATAATAAATAACAACGATATAAATGATACATCTGATGAAAGTACAGATGATAATCTACCGAAACCTTATACAGGCGATGAAGATAAAATATCATTTGCACTACTACCTACTGCTGCATCAACCAGTGAAAGAGAAGGTACTACATTGTTATTGACACCTTCTTCTTCATTGCTTGGAGATGAGTTGGATTTAGAAGCAAATTATGAAAGTTTACACCGTGACTACCAATCAATTTCGAGAGTCACTTCACGTAACAACATTTCTAAAGCATCCCACTTTGAAATTTCAAATTTACTGAATTATTTACCAGCCTCTATCTTAGGCCTTTTATTGAATATTCTAGATGCACTTTCCTATGGTATGATTATTTTCCCTATCGCAGAACCTGTCTTTGCAAGCCTGGGGCCAACTGGTATTTCTATGTTTTATATATCTACTATTATTTGTCAGCTAGTTCTCTCAGGCGGGCTATCAGGCTTTCCATGTGGTATTGGTAGTGAAATGATTGAAATTACTCCATTTTACCATACGATGGCATTGTCAATCAAAAATTCATTACCTGGTCAAGATAAAGAGATTATTACTACTACAATATTTTGCTATGCGATAAGTTCTATTGTAACAGGTATTGTTTTTTATTTATTAGGTAAATTACGTTTAGGTAAAATAGTTGGATTTTTTCCTCGTCATATATTACTAGGATGTATTGGTGGAGTTGGTTACTTTTTGATCATTACAGGCATAGAAGTTGTTACAGGGGTATCAGCGGTTGAATATACCAAAGATTTCTTTTTTTATTTATTTTCCGATTTAAATGTCATTGGTAAATGGTTAATACCTGTTTTGCTTACTCTTATTTTAATATACACGCAACGCAGTTTTAAAAACTCTTTGGTACTTCCTTCGTTTTACATCTTAACATTGATTTTATTCCATTTTATTGTTGCCATTTTTCCAGCGTTATCTTTGAATCAATTGAGAAATTCAGGCTGGATCTTTCCAATCCCTGAATCAGATGATAAATGGTATGATCATTACAAGTATTTTAATATTTATGATGTGTCTTGGAAGTTGGTTCTAAACCAATTTCCAACTATGTTAGCACTAACGTTCTTCGGCATTCTTCATGTACCTATTAATGTACCTGCATTGGCCATGTCACTGCATATCGACAAATACGATGTTGATAGAGAATTAATAGCACATGGTTATTCCAATTTCTTTAGTGGTCTACTCGGTTCAGTCCAAAATTATCTTGTTTATACTAATAGTGTGTTATTTATTCGAGCAGGAGCAGACTCTCCAGTTGCAGGGTATATCCTGATTTTACTGACCATTACTGTCATGTTGATTGGACCAGTAATTATTTCTTTTATCCCAATATGTATTGTTGGTTCTTTAATTTTTCTACTTGGTCATGAGTTACTGATAGAGGCATTAGTGGATACATTAGGCAAAGTTACCACCTTTGAATATATTACTATATTGATAATTGTTTTTATAATGGGTATTTATGATTTTGTTTTGGGTATTATTGCTGGTATTTTGATCGCCTGTTTTTCTTTTATGGTTGATGGTACTAACTTACAAACAATAAATGGAGAATATGATGGTAATGTTGCTAAAAGTACTGTTTATCGTGACTTTATTCAAACAAAGTTTCTGGATGGCATTAGAGAACAGATATATTTGTTAAAATTGCAAAATGTTTTATTTTTTGGAACAATTATTTCTATTGAAGAAAAAATTGATAGATTATTGGAAATTAGCAATAAAGATATATCTAAACGCAGGATAAAATATTTAATTCTGGATTTTAAGAATATTAATGCGGATAATATTGATTATTCTGCGGCAGAAGGTTTTAATCGAATTAAAAGATTTACTCAATCAAGAAAAATTCAATTAATTATTTCTTCTATCCATGAGACAGATGAAATTTATCATGTTTTTAACAAAGTTGATCTTCTAAAGGATGTGGAGTTATTTTGTGATTTAAATGATGCTTTAGAGTGGTGTGAAAATGAATTTTTGTATCAATACAAACAATTACATGATAAAGCAAAAGAAAGATTGTCAAGAAGAATGGGCGTTGATACTAAGAGAGCCAATCCATTGAATAAAAAAAATCATATGGCTTCTAATAAACTATTCACAGATCAGCAAATGCTAATGTCTTTACCTATTAATACGCCTCGTAATCATCAGATTTTATCCGTTGCAAGAAATGTTTTTAAAAAGGAAGCACAGGCAGTTAGTAAATTTAAAACACAAGTGATATCGAAGGAGCCAATTTTACCGTTACTATTACATTCTCTGAGATTATTTAGACCTGATATTTTTTCTGAAGATAAAACAGTAAGAGATGCTGAAATTAAATTCTGGGACCAACTTTCTCCTTTTTTTATAAGAAAAACTTTGGCTAATGGTACTTCATTAACAAATAGTAACAATTTTTTTTTCGTTGTTGAATCTGGTGTAATGAAGGTTAAATACGATTTACCTCAAGGAAATTTAAATGAAACTTTACTAAATAGAACTTGTTATGGCAAAATCATAGGACAAAGAAATAGTTCATCTTCTTTACAGAGAATTACATTTTATACTGAAACAGAAACAGTAATATGGATTATTGACTCAGTTGCATTAGAAAGAATGAAACTTGAAAATATCGAATTATACGCAGAATTATCACTGTTAGTAATGTGTATAAGGGAATATAGATTTAAAGGTTTGATTGGGTATACTTTAGTTAGTGCATAACCGTAAATGGAACTTTCTCATATATAAGTTTATATTAAATAGCATTGAAATAGCATATGGCATTTATTTTATTTTATAATCATTATTTGTAATTTAGTATTTGAATATATATGTATGTTTATTTGTAGATAGGGAGGTATCCAAAAGTCTTATGGTTTCATTGAGTTAGAAATAATTATCGACTACATACCGTGAGTTCTTCATTACAAATGCATGAGGAACAGAGTTAGTAAAGTTTATTTGTAATTTACCATTTTTTATTTTCTCTGAGTAGAATTCAACCAAACTATCTCTTGTTTTATCAGCAATCCAATGATCACTCTCAGAAAATAGACACCAAGTCTCAATACCTTTTTTTTTGAAATGTGTTACCAAATTTTCTTGAAAGTCCCAATTATTTGTAATAACTGCCATTTCATGACTAGCTAAACCAAGAGCTTGTTCTACAAATTGGAAATTTGTTACCAGTGTCTGGGTAGCAATAACTGTATGACTATCCTTCATTGAAGACAGTAATTTTGAAATAATATGAGTAACCAAATATAATGGTAGTAATTTCTGAAACAAAAAATAGCTAACGCATCCAGTTAAATAAGGAAGGTTGTGAATTCTTTTGAAAGCCTTTGACATCGAAAGACCCTTTTGTGAAAGGTGAATATCGATTATGGTTGGCATTAAAAAACCCACTTTCTTTACATTCCCTATTAATGAATCAGAGATTACCACATTTTGTGCCATATATGCACCTACTGAATGGCCCATGATGATTAAGTCTCTTGATTTTGTTGAAAATTTATTAATAATTTCAATTTTATGTTCAATTTGTTCATTTAAATCATAGACAATGCATTCTGAATTATTCAACTTGGGATTTTTGGAACTCATTCCTGCATGAGAAATTCCAAGTATCTCCCAATTAGGATGTTTCGAATGTAGTAGTATCAAAAATTCCTCATAGTATTCAAGTAATCCTGGGTTACCGGGTATCCAAACAAACAATGGGTTTGGACAATTTTCAGTTTCAATTAAAGATGGCAGATGGACAATTGATGTTGGGTAATTGGATTCTGCATATATTGTAATCATCACTACACAAGGATGATGGAAAGTATGTAACTTCTTGTTCCTTAGCTTATGTTTGTAGTTATATATTTTTCCATAATAAGTGATAAAATATAGTTGGTTTTTTATATCCGTGAGCATATTTTTACCTCATCGCTAAATGAAAAAGACGTCATTAATTTAATGAACCTGACTGGTATTATAAGAAGGTATATATAAATACCGTATTTAATCAAAGATTCAATATACGTTTTATTTTATTAATTAGTTGATTTATATAATATTTATCTTACAATTCTAAATAATCTACAGTGTATGCAGATAATGCATTTGCTTTTATAGCCGAATTATCAGTTGATAAACTGTTATTGTTACGTTTGGTTGATTTTTCATCTAGTAAATGCCACAATTTGTTATTTCTTTCTACAATTTCAACTTGAATATCAATGTAATCCGATAATTTTTCTAATAAATCACCTTCTAATGAGAATAAACCACTTGCATCTAATACAAGTGATAGAAGTTGGAATAATTGTGGACTATGTTGACTTGTTTCTTTATTATTAGAGTCAATAACAAATTCAATAAAATTTTGAATATCAATTTTACTCAATTTCTTTAATTCTTGCTTAATTGAATCTTTGGTATAATCTTGTAAAACTCTTAAGGATATGTCTAAAGATAATTCACCATTTGTTATGGTAAATAATTCTGATAAAAGTTCATTTAATGGTAAATTTGGACAAGTCACGACTGCTTGTTTGAATAATCTAGGTTGGTCTCTAAATTTGGTTAATAGCTCCTTTGTATGAGAAATTGGAAACAATGGATATGTTAATAAAAATGTTAAACTTCTTGGATATTCTGTTGTAAAATTTGCGAAAATTAAATCAAGAACATCTTTTAAAAAGCCCTGATCAAATAAATATCTATCGTTTTCGGTATAATATTCTTTTTTAATGTTTAATTGTGTGAAAAAGATATTGTCAAATTGTACTATATTATTTTTATTATTTGTTAACTCTTTCAATAGTTTAACATAGTCAAAACTTGGGATTTTCGTTTCTGTTATACCAAATTCCTCATCATCATCAAATAATGGTTGCAGATTTTTCTTATTATGTTTAATTGAAGTATCAAAACTTTTACCTAAGGAATCCTTTAATGTACCAGTACCTACATCAATATTAATTACTTCTAATGCAGATGTTGGGTTTGGGCCATTTTTAATGGAAACACCAATGGCAATAGTTTTCTTGTTTGAAGTTAAATTACTAGTATCAATAACAACTGATTTCAATACTTGAAAAGTTTTAACATGAGATAAAACTCTTTCTGCTAAAACAGAAGTGTGTACTAAATCTAAAACGTACACTTTATTATCAACAGTCAATAATATTCTGTTTGTTGAAAGAGGTTTAAATGAAACAACTTCCTGAGCTTTTGGATCTATTTGTGGGAGAGAAATTGTTCTTTGTAATTGACATTGTGGTAATGAATATACAAAAATTTTATCATCGGTTAATCTGTATAACTTACCAAACTGGTAACATATTTTTGACTCTTTCGCTGAAAATTCTTCTAAAATTGATGAAGATAATTCTCTGATTGAAGTGTTACTAGTACCAAATAATTCAAATAATTTAAAACTAATCTTATTACCTTTAATACTTGATAGAATAATTGCAAAATTTTTAGAATCTTCAATAAAATGTTCAACAAAAGTAATATTATAATAAGAAATATCAAAAGAGTTTAATAATTTTAACTTAAAATCATAAAATTGAACAAAACCAGTCTTTAATGATACAACGATAATTTTTTCTTTTTCGTTAATATTAATATCAACAATTTCAGAATCACATTTAACGTTATAAACTTCTAATATTTCACCATCAGAAGTAGTGTATTTATTTTCATTAGCAGCCTTAATAGATGCAGTTAAAGTATATGACTTATTAACAACAAGACCATAGCACCAAATTTCCAATAATTTATCATTTTCATCACTATATTGAGCAACATTACAAGTTGTTACTTTATTTGTCGAAGGAATTGGGACATTAGAAATTAATTTTGGAGTTGGATTAATAACATATTGTGAAATAGCGGAACCTGAAATACCAATAGTTATCTTGTTTGATTGTGTGTTGAAATCATCAGCAACTTTTAACAAACTAGTTTGAGTTGCAAAATTACTCAAAGATGCGATCTTTGGTAACACTGCCAGTCTAAATGGCTGGGATAACGAAGGCATGATGTGATATTCAAATACTATGAGATCTTCGAGTGTGATACTGATATTTTCAATCAAATTTAATACTCGTTAACTGTTTCAATCTTAAAATACTCATCTTTTGTACATAGTTAATCATATTTTATAACTACAATGTTCAAAATTTTCCATTTTTCGATGAGCTCGGTCGTCGATAACGACACATCTCATCGCTTAAAAATTCAATGTGAAATTTCAGTGAATGAGCTCATTTTATGAAGAATTATTAACTGAACTCACGAATATATATTGAGTTGATTCAGTTTAAAAGAGGTATTCACATTAAGAATAGTGTGTTGCATACTTATGTGTAGTTTTAGGTTTTGAAAGAACAGGCGACATCAATAATATTTTAAAGAAATAAGATCATAATGAATGAGAACGAAGTAAATTCGATAACAGATGAACCGATGATGGATATTGCAGAAATAAAGAAAGGCTTAAAACAATTGAAACGAAATGTTGTAGATATTCTGATAGACAATAGGAAACTATTAGAAGCAGATGAAAAAGAACAGTCACTGAAAATGAAGCCAAAGACTTATTCGATGGAAGTGCCTATTGAGGAATTAGAAACGACATATAAAAATAATGATGATAAAAATGATTTAATGAATTATACAATAAGAGAATATGAAGAATGGGGAGAAAAACAAAAGAGAAGTGGTAAAGATAAAAATAAAAAAGATATTGTTGTGAATTCTGCTCAACAAATTGCAAAATTTACATACGATAAAGAGATTAAGAATTTGACAAAAACTCTGGCTGGTGGTGATTCCGAAAACAAAGTTACCAAGATTAAGTCAAACAAAAATACTGGGAAGTTCATAATACAAGATGATAAAAAATTAGTAGATAAATTAGTGGATACATTGAATAAGTCAACTGCCGAAAGATATTTGAAAGGACGCAAAGAAATGACTGGCACATCTGGTTATATCAACGATAAAAATAAATATTTTAATGAAAAATTAGATAAAGAGATGAGTAAAGCTTCAAATAATGAGGAGTAAATTTTAAATAATATTCTTTGATTTAGATGGGAATATAAAAATATTATGTACATAACTAAATGTAGTTCAATATATAAATTAAGGGGGATTAATATGAAATTAAATAATTGATATTTAAAAAATAATAAAATAATAATAATGGTAATTTTACATAGAAACGATTTCTTCTTCAATATCATATTCAAAAGTAGATGTATCGCCGCCAGCTTGAATAGTACTTAATCTTTTAGATTGTAACTCATATTTCTTCTGAATGTTTGAAATCTCTTCTGTATGCTTTTTCTGTAAATCTTCCAATTGTTTCTTTAGAATTTGTTCCTGTTCTTGTTTAATAGCTTCGTTTTTTAATCTAATTTCATTTTCATGAGCTAGACGTTCTTCTTCAAGTTTTTTAGTTAAAATTGATAATTGGTTATTTTCATTTATTGTTTCATTTTTAATTATTGTCAACTTGTCAAGTTGTGCAGATATTTGTCCATCAATTTCATGTAATTTAGGTAAATAATCTTTCTTTACATTTAGACCTGTCAATACGATGGTGTTTGATTTATGCAATTCTTCATTACTGGCTATTTCCTTTTCTAGATTAAGTTTTTCAATTTGAAGATTTTCAATTGATTTTTTGGTTTCAATACTTTTTAAATTTATTTCATTAATCTTTGCTATCTTCTCGTCTAATTGAGATGTCAAATTATCTAGATTGGCATTCCAAATGTTAAATTCATTAATAACATTTGATTTTTCATCATTTAGCTTTTCAATTTCCAATTTGATTTCACCTTGTCTATTTATAAATTCCTGTTTCGCATTTAATTTTTCTAACTTCATCAATTCAGTCTCCTTAAAAATTTTATTCTTCGATACGCTATGAGCTTCTGTGACATCCAATATATTCTTAACAAATTGAAATTCAAAAACCTCAATTTTTTGTGCGGTCTTAAGTTTCACTTCATCCATTAATATAGCAATATTATCAATTTTTGATTGAATGGATTTAATATTTTCTTCATATTCTGCTTTTTTATTATTATATACTAAATCTTGTTCATTACTATATTTTTTCATCCAACGATTGTGGATCGCATCATCATAGTTAAATTTATCATATACAGCTTTGGAAACATTTCCATGATCAGGGCTGTTGACAATATATTCGGGGTTATCTGGAGTTGCAATTGTATTAGTATGACCAGCAGCGACACCTGCATGTAGAGGCTTAGAAGATTGCTTAAAAATAGATAAAATATTTTTATGTTGAACAGGCTCAGGTTGTGAAGGATCGATTTGAACCATTGGTGCCAAAGCAGGGTCATCTGGTTCAATTAATTCTTCCTCTTCTTCCTCTTTATTTTCTTCCTTTTCTACTTCTGGCTCTTCTAATTTGATATGATCTGGAGAATTTGATTTTATTTCGATAGAATCTAATTCTTGAATTAAACTTTCAATTACTTCACGCTGCTGTTCCTCACCTTCATCAATTTCAGAAGTTGCTTTATGAGACTCTGAATCAACATGAGCAGTAATCTCAGGTTGTGCATTTTCGTTGTTAGGATTGATGACTTGGGGTTCAGTGTTATCTTGGTCCTTCTCTTGTTTTGGAATGATTTCACCTGGAGATATAATATGTTGAGAATTTTTTAAATAGCGTAGACTATTTTCTTTTGCGACCAATTCATTCATTAAATTAGTTTGTCTTGATTCATTTTGAGTTAAAAATTCCGGAAATGGAATATCCTTAGCTCTTTTCGTATCATTTGAAACATTTTTGTAGCCAAATTCATTTGGATTTCTTACAGTAAATGGTGAGGTTGCACTAACAGTTGGAAACCTTTGATTTTTTTTGTAAGTTGCATTATTCAAAGTAACTGAATCGGATGGATTTCTAAATGGTGAGACGTAATCAACATTTTCTTTTGTTACAACTTTTTTTAAAAAAGGCTTTGTTGGTGTTGTTGTTGTTGTCGTATCGTCATAAAATACAATACCTTCCCTTTTTTTTAACATTTCTTAAATCAAAAATCTATTTAACTCTTTGTCCTTTAATAAAAATAATCTAGCTCAAAACTGTAACCGAAGATTAAAGAATAAAGAACTTGATGTTTTAATAATAATCAGATAACTTAAAAAAGTATTCAAACAATTGAGTAATGTTATTGTGTTTTTTCATTGAACATTGTTATTAAATATAATACCATCTTTAAACGTTAATAAAATATAATCAAGAATTTTGCAAAAATAATGAAAGTTAGACGTAACCACACCATTCAACGACCCTTCGATAGAGTTTTACCTCCCCCATCCTCCCCCCCTTCAAAATGTGCGATAAAAGGAATACCCACCCTCTTTTCTTTCTCAAACTTTTCAAATTCCCATTCTTGCTCATCACCTCGTCATGCAAGACAAGAGAAAGGGAAATGGAAATTAAATTCACCACTAAATTACCCTGGAACATTTACTAATCTTTTTTTGGCAGCCTCACCCACTGCCTTTTATCACGAAAGAAATTTTCACCTCAAAATTTAACGGAAGAGCGTACAAATATTACCCGTTCTTTAGCATGTGACTCTAAAATAATATATGAAGTTGAGCGGCTAAAATTTTGGTATAAAACATTAGAACGTACTTAAATTAGTTGCATACCCAAACAATAACCAGATGTAGAGATTCACAAAATAGGTACCATACAAATGGGTTATATTATCAACTGAGGTGTTCTTTTTATAAATTAGAAATAACTTGCCTATCGTATACTTTACCATTTCCTTCGAAGGGAAGTATTTGGAAATGAATAAACAGTAAAAGAAGACAACGACAGAGACTAGAATAAAAATAAATAACACTCACATGGATCATTTCAATATCAGCTGGCTTCCATTTCTTTGTTGTTAAACCTTAATCACCTCTCTACTAAAACAAAATACAAAATGATATGATGATTTAACCAGATAACGCACATTATTCAAATATTCAACTATGCAGATGAAATAAAATACACAACAGTCACTGCTCTTGCTGGCTAAAGATGGTACCAATCACTATTTGTATCATGTTGGCACAGTTATACTTATATATACTTATACTTATATATCCTTATGGTTGTTGATAGTCTCTAGTCACAGAAAACGAGATTTAAATAGAAAATCATTCGGGATTGTTTTTAAAGGAAGAAATAGCAAATTGATCAGGTTTCTTCTTTGAAGAAGAGCTTTTTAACAAGATACTAGTATGTTTTCATGAACAAGACAGTTGTGTATTTGAATCTATTGTTGTAATTTGCAGTTGACAGTGTATATTTGAAAGAAGAAGAAAAATTATATGGTGAAGAATGAGTAATTCTAGAATATTAAGAGAATACAAATTAATTAATAAGGAATTGAAAAATTACGAGAATATAGTAATATCTTTGGATCCAATATCAATAGATGATATTTATGAATGGGAAGCTGTGATATATGGACCACCATCAACACCATATGCATATCATAAATTCAAATTAAATATAAAATTATCAGATGAATACCCATTGAAACCACCAGTTGTGCATTTTTTGCCATACTCTATGCCACATTGCAATGTTGAATTTAATACAGGAAAGATATGTTTGAACATTTTAGATACAGATAATTGGTCTCCAGTCTGGAATTTACTCTATTTGTTAATGGCTATATATCAATTATTATCTGACCCTGTAACTGATAGTCCCTTAAATATTGATATTTCAAATTTATTGAAAAATAGCGATATCAGTGCATATAATGGTTTGATTAATTACTACTTGGTACAATCTGATATTAAATAGTATTTTATTACTATCCTATATGTATTTCCTGAGCCTATTCACTACATTTGGATTGATATTTGCATGTTTATTGCCAAATAATTAGTATAAAAATATCGATTACCCGGACTACGCATAGTAATCGGACGTTTTCCAATATTTGACATACTAAAATCATCGATAATGAAACTGTTTAGCTGAGATGGGCAGTAAAGATGCTATAAGTCATTGAATCAATGGATAGACCACACCACACACCCACGCATATATATATATATTGTTAGCATACGTAAATGGTATAATAGCATAGTTTACATTTTGTGTTTACAACATAGGATACGATCATTCACATTAATCTAAATAAAATCTATACATGGTTATAGCAATATATATTCTGAATTTGATAATATGAAATCATTACAGGAATTATTATTGGAATCTCATTTTAGGCCTTCAATAAGAAATCTAAAGGTAATATTAAAAGATGATAACAAAATTTTAGATTATTTAGCAGATTTTTCCATAAAAAAATCATTCATTACTGAAACAACAATTATTGCATTGCTAACAACCAAACCAGGTTCTTCATTAATTCATCATTTCCTTGTAAATGACGGAAAATTTAAAACAAGTAACAACTCAAATGATTCAAATTATAAAGACATAATAGCATTAAGAAAAAAATGGGAAACTGATGATTTCATTTACATTAAATTTATGAGATTTCTAATCTTAAACAAGAGTTCCATTTTTAACATAGGTGAGCAAAAAGATGATTATAATAAATCACTCGAATTTTTACCTTTAAAATTTATTATCGGAGAAAGTGATTCTGGTTTTATACCATTAAATGCATTTCGAGATGAAGAAGTTATTATTACTGATTATATTTCAACCATTTGGTCAAAAATTGGGAACACGATTTTAAATGCATTGAATATTGATCAAGATTATGATGATTTAAAGAATTCTTTTTTTTCAAAAACAATAAAGAGTTATAAAAGAGAATCTGAGTTAAATGGCGTTCATAATTGGTATAATTACTATGATTCGACTCATTCTAGTTCTCCAGTCAATACAGTATTGGAGTATTTGCTAGTTTTATCAAATCGTAACACTGAAGTTTGTAAATTTGGTATAAATATTATTCATTCGGTATTAGAAACAGATTATAACTCAATCAAAAATTCATATTCTCTGCCTTTGGGGTATTCTAGTGTTAAAGTAAAAACTGAACAAACAGATTCAGAATCACCTGCTTCTAAATTACTACACGATAAGGATAGTAATACACAAACATTATCTTTTAACTTAACAAATGATGGCTCAATTGACGATAATACTGAAGCTCTTGACCTAATGGAACAAACAGCAAAGAGACAATTAACTTTATTTAAAGTAATATTTAGTTCAAAGAATATCATTTTTTCTGTAACTTCATTGTTATCTATACAATTTAACCGTATGTGTGCACTAGTAGACCCATTGACACAGCCTATTCCGAATGATACACATATAATTTCGATTGACCTGTTATATAATATGTTTTTAGGTTTAATGGTTCCACATATTAAAAATAAGGTGAATAAAGAAGATGGTCTTGATTGGAGATTTCAAATTTCTTTCAACATGCATCAAATTATAACGGCATCAACAATTAGATTAAATTGTTGTGATTTTGAAAAGCTTGCTACAGTTGATGAATCTAAACATTGGAAATCACAACTGCACTTATGGTTACCCACAGGTTTAAATCCCCAAAATTTAGAATTACTATACATGAACTGTATTTTGGCTGTTTATACAATCTATAAAGTATACAGTGATAAGCCTCTTCACTTCAATCCCTTCCTGTCTCAATTAATATCTCTGTGGAAAAATTTGACTTGTGTCATTTTGTTTGGATTACAACTTGATCGTTTTGAAGAAGAGAATGAATCATTTAATACACCTATTTTGGTAAAGGCTACGATTAGAGGAGCATCAGCTTTACGTTCTGTTATTGCTACAATATTAAATGATCAAATGAACTTGAAGGTTCATGATTTTGTACATGAATCATTTAATGCATTTATGTCTCCACATGGGAGAAAATTATGTGATGGTGCGTTGTATACAGATTTAAAGTCATATGCTGCATCTATGATGGTACTTGGTTCTGAATTTGAAGAAGTATCTCAATTGTTATCTTATTTAGAACCAGGAGACCGTTTTGATGAGGATGTGAAATATATGTTTGAATATGAATATGATGATTATAACGCACCTAAATATGATGGAAATGATCCTGATGATATGCAAAAAGATGAACAACCTGTGATAGGTTATAACGCAAGAAGATGCAAATGTATATTTAGTGATGATGGACTTATTGAAGATTCTGATGAAGATAGTTATGAGGAAACCAGTGAACTAAACACATTTAAAAATGGAATTAATTCAGAAGCTGAATCTTCTGCCAATTTGAAGAGTAATGAAAATATCGATGCCAATGTAAAACTTTCTGGTAAACCTCATGCAATGAGAGGGCAAGGATCTTTTGAATTTGACTATAGTGGTAATGATTGGAGTGACATCCCCAGAGGTTTAAATATATACTATTCTTTGAATTATGAATTTAATGATAAGCCTCTTATTAATACCCTTTTCTCTTTAATTCTAAAGGCTACTAATGAAAAACTTGATGATGACGAATCGAAAGCACTGCTAACAAATGTGGCAACTTGTATCAAACTTGATCAGGAAAGAAGAATTATTTATGAACTAGGGGGAATACGACGGGAAAAAATCGACATAGAAGATAGTGTTTCTCCTGATGATATTTATGAAATTTGGTGTGAAAAATCTACATTCGAAAGAATGCTGCGATTCAACCCAGTTTTAACATTGAAACTTATGGATGAGATGTTAATGTGCGGTGGATACCGTAGAGCTTTAATATGGTTTATAACACATATGGAATTAAATCATTCCGTTATATATTATATTTTTGAATTGGTAATTGGCTCCCGTGGTGAGCCGTCAAATACAACAAATTATGGGAAATCACCTACTGAGAATGATAAAAAAATGAGTATATTAAACTTTTCCAGACAAGGAAAGTTGGAATTATCAGATATTGAGGTCAAAATGTTACTTCAAGAATTTTTTACAAATGCAACAATATTTTTTTCTGACAAAAAGAAGAATACTGATGATGATCTCAATTTTGAAGACTTTTCAGAGAATGATAATGAAGAAGAGAGTTACACCTTATATACTATTGGCTTGATGAGATTAATTTGTGTATTGGTATTAGGATTGATTGAAACAAATATATTTGACTTTAGTGAATCTGAATTAACATTTGAATTACAGAGTCTTCTAATGGGATGGGTTGGTATTGTACCGGAAGCAAAAGATTTGATTTTTAAATTAAAATCATCAATTAGTAAGGTTGATGATAAATATAATCCAGAATTGGCAAGTATTGAGGATGCTTCCACTGTCTCTACGCATAAGGCCAATAAGGATTCAAGTAGTTACATTTATAATACTCAACTATTAAACATATTTCCACTCGACACTTATGATGCAGAGAAAAAGGTGCTGATTAAAGTGTTCAGAGATTATCTGAGTGAATACTCATTTGATTCTGAACCAATGAATTATGGAAGAAAGGTTTTATTCCAATCAGATGAGATTTCTCCTCTACAAGAACATGAAAGACCATTAAGTTACGAAGAGTATAAAAATATTTTTGAAAATATGCACAATTTTGATCTCGAAGTTACTTTTGAAAATCAGTAAAATATCCGTAAATTAGTAGGCATTATTTATTTAGATTTTGTATGGACGTTAGTACTATATATTGCATGAATATAATATTTTATTTTATATGGTTAAAAATTATAGTAATGGTTTTATGAATTTTTTTAATTTAGATAATTTCTCTTTTATACCTAAAACATAGTAGCTTGGATTTTCTGCTAACTCTTTCAAATTAGTATGTAAACCAATTATATTTTCTATCTTTAGTAATTGTGTTTCAAGTTCATATGATGTTTTCGGTATATTATCTATAATTTGCTCCATCGATGGCCCTGCTTTTTCAATATTTTCTTTTATTAATACCTTTTCTTTTTCTAATAGATCCCTAAACACATCTTCTCTTCGACTTAAATCCAGTCTCTTATAAAAAAATAGTAACTTTGATACAAAAAGTTCTTGTTCTTTCTTAGATTTTACGTAATCCTTTATCCTTAGCTTTTTGAATAATGCTTTGTTATCGTTCTTTATATCCATAAATATAGTCTCAGAGTTTATATTAGATTTTGATACTATGTGAGCCAAATAATGGAACTTTAGTGGCTCTAAACCATCTTCATCCTCTTGTTCGATATCACTATTTTCACTTGCACTACTTAAGTTTTCTTCACTGATTTTGTTCTTTGAAGTACTGTCTTCAACTTGCACATTATTTGAAAACTTGGACGCACACCATTCTTCAAAAAAATCTTCCTTGGTAGAATAATCAGTAATTAAATAAAACTTGGGATCATCTTGAATCTTTCTTGATTGCATAGACCAGGTTGAAATTGGATCTAAATTGTAAATTTCAAATAGAGAAAAATATTTCTCTTTGAAAGCTGTTCCATCTTCGTCTTCAATTTTATTAAGGTATGTTGTATCTTCATGTTCCTTTTCCGCTATTGGAATTGGTTGATGAGTTTCTTTATTTTCGATTATTTCTTTACCTTTTAACTTATCATCATTTACAGTATGAATAGGTTCCTTGTCATCTTCGATTTCATCATTATCGTCTTCGTCTTCATCAGATGATGATATGTAATCTGTTACAAGACCATTATCGTTACTATTTGGTACTTTATTTGTGTTTATAAGCGGTATCTCCATTTCAGGTACTTCTTTTATGTCTATAGATTCTCTTTCTTCATCAGATAAGTTATCTGATTGAATCTCATTATAAGATTGTACAATATCATTTTTTATCAAATCAATATCTTCGATAACTTCGTTGTAAATTTTCTCATAGTTTGGATAGTTATAACCTCTAGCAATCCCAATTAATAAAATTATTTTTTCTTTATTTAAAGCATTCAATAATTCTAAACATTGTTCATCCTCGACTCGTTTCGATATTTCATTACTTATTTTATTATAATAGATTTTTTCCCCTAAATCTGTAATAATTAAATACCAATCATTAAACAATTGAAAAGAAAATATTGGTTCATTTTCAGGTCCTTTGACTGCAGAAAAATCTCTCTTCTGACCACTAGTTTCAAAAAAACTCACAGGTCTCTCCCAAGTTGTATTTTTAGTCTTTATGTTGTAATAATACTTCTTTCCATCTGGTGCGCTAAACTCTTTCCAAATTCTCACACTCATGGACGTAGTTTACTTGTATTTTCTCCCTTCGTTTCAAACTGAAGGATCCACAACTATTAGATATCTGGACACTATCACTGTATCCCACCAATATACCATCATTACCAACATTACCAACTTATATCGTAGCAACATTCGATGAGATGAGCTAAATTGAAATTTTGATTATTATATTTTTCCAATTTACCCTGACGAACGCTTGATTTTTAAATTGTAAACCAGAAACCGGTGGCAAAGGATCTTTAGAAGTTTTGAATGTATTTAAGATTGATCAAATGGTAAAGTAGTCTGGAAGTTAACTTCAATTGATTGATTAGCAAGGGATTCAGTGTATTGAAGTTTTTAATCATTGTTATCTAAGAACGAAGAAGAATCTGTGTGTTGTGCTTTTTTTCAATTTGTGAAAGGGACTAAAGATCAATTGACGGTAAGGTTTCAGATTATTTTAAGTGATAATTATTTATAATAATAATTTTAAACAAATACAGGGAAGTTAATATAATTGAAGATGGGATCCAGAAGATACGATTCAAGAACTACTATTTTTTCACCAGAAGGTCGTTTATATCAAGTTGAATATGCTTTAGAGTCTATTTCTCATGCTGGTACGGCTATTGGTATTATGGCATCAGATGGTATTGTTTTAGCAGCAGAACGTAAGGTTACGAGTACGTTATTAGAACAAGACACCTCAACAGAAAAATTATATAAGCTAAATGATAAAATTACTGTTGCAGTTGCTGGTTTAACAGCTGATGCAGAAATTCTTATAAATACTGCTAGAATTTATGCTCAAAATTATTTAAAGACATACAATGAAGAAATTCCAGTAGAGGTTTTAGTTAAAAAATTAAGTGATATAAAACAAGGGTATACACAACATGGTGGTTTAAGACCATTTGGTGTTTCGTTCATATATGCTGGTTATGATGATAGATATGGTTATCAATTATATACTTCTAATCCATCTGGTAATTATACTGGTTGGAAAGCTATTAGTGTTGGTGCTAATACATCAGCTGCACAAACTTTATTACAAATGGATTATAAAGAGGATATAACAGTCAATGATGCAATTGAATTAGCTCTGAAAACTTTATCAAAAACAACCGATAGTAGTGCATTAACTTATGATAGAGTAGAATTTGCAACAATTAAAAAAGGAGAAGGTGATGAAGTTTATCAAAAAATTTATAAACCAGATGAAATTAAAGAATTGTTATTAGAAACTGGTATCACTAAAAAAGATCAAGATGATAATGATGAACCAATGAATTAAATATAGGATTTTAAACTACATCATCAACTAATTTACGTATAATCTATTAAAAAATAATAAAATATATTTACATATGTAATCAACAACATAAATAAAAATAATAAACTAAGATTTTTAAAAAGATTAACTGATGAATGGTTTACTTGTTTGTAGTCATTGTATAGCTTTCAAAACTTTTGTTATACATCTTATTTTCAATCGCCGCATTAATCAATAAACTCATTTTTTTCACAGTAATGAAAGACTTCTACATAAAAATATATACATATAAACGTTTCTTGAAGGTATAAACATATGAACACATAGCTTCTATAGATAATAATACAGTTACACATATCACGTTAATAGATACATCCATATTAGCTAATATTTAATAATCAACTGTTTAATTTTGCTAGTACCCCAACTCGTTGCATTTCTTTTCTGCTATTTGGCATCTCATAAAGGTCAGGATAAAT
Source organism: Vanderwaltozyma verrucispora (assembly GCA_030565105.1). Lineage (NCBI taxonomy): Eukaryota > Fungi > Ascomycota > Saccharomycetes > Saccharomycetales > Saccharomycetaceae > Vanderwaltozyma > Vanderwaltozyma verrucispora. The sequence goes on from JAJMAX010000074.1 coordinate 40,733, forward strand.
TATATGTAAATTGGTGAAAATAATAATAAAAAAACTCTTTAAAAATAGATGAGGTATGTATAATAGATGTTAAGCTATAAGATATGATATTAATCTAACAGTTCAGTCAGTACCAAGTGGTTAACAAGATTATTTTTTTTTACTAACAATGACAACAATTAGATCATCATTTATCACAAATAATGGTGTTCCAGTAGGGTATGTTACACCACCATTTCCTTCATTATATTGGCCTATTAATGATAGCAAATACCGTATAGCATATCTATATGATACACATACAATTTGGTTATTTACTACATATTGGTGTTTGATACTAAATGGTGTGTTCTATGGAATATCAGGATTAGTAGCTAGCATAACGCATCGAAATAAAGCTGGTGGATTATGGTTACTGGCAATATATTGTATATTTGGCGGCATACAAGCAATGGTATTTGGTGCAATTATAGGATATTTAATTGGTGCCATTTATTTATCAGGTTTATTTGCCATGTCAACATGGATCCCATTGTGCTGCGCAGTAGTCCAAATAATGTTCGATGTATGTACAAGTTTCTCTCTGTCAGGGATGATAATGTAGTACTTTACTCAGACATTTAAAGAACACATTCTCCTGATAATCAGGACCACTAATACCAATATTCATGCATCCAGCCTCTTCCTCCAACAGCTTCTCTTCTGTTAGCTCATCAGCTATTAAATGCTCTTTCGTTCCGTATGATGAGCTTTGTATGGGAAATTGAGCCTCCTTTCCCAAATTTGCAATAATTTTGAAAAATTAATAGAGAAACGATATCTGATTGAAAAGAAGGATTAATAAGAAGATATTCAATGACTGGAATGGGCTAATATTCATCGGCCCCTCCTCTTTTCAATAATTACTATTCAGTCGACACGTTAATAAGAATTCACCGATTTACAAGAAGTTATAAATACGTATTAATACACTTATCTATATCTCTATCTGAAATTTCTTTTATAATATTTTATTGTACTTTAAAAACAATCATAAACATCATGTCAGCATCATCTATCAATCGTTCTTTGAATACTATTAGAACAGAATTGGATTTTTTAAAAGAATCTAATGTAATTTCAGAAGAAATTTGTCAACAAATTATCAGTTCTTTACCAGAAAGATACGAGCCACCAAGAGAAAATAGCATAACCCAAACAAATTCTAATAGTTTAGAATATGTTGAAGCTATTTATCGTTTTGAACCACAACAAGATGGCGATTTAGCTATTTCACCAGGTGATAAAATTCAAGTCTTAGAAAAAATATCACCAGAATGGTATAAAGGTAGCTGTAATGGTCAAGTTGGTATTTTTCCATCAAACTATGTTAAAGCTGCTTTTTCAGGTCCTAGCAACGAAAATCGTACCGGTTTACCTCCACCACAATACCAGCAGCAACAAAATTCAGTCTCTTCTTTCCAATCAGGCAATTATCAACAACAACAGCAACAGCAACCATTCCCACCTCCATCTACAAATTACTATCAACAACCACCACAGCAGCAACAACAACAACAACCTCAACAGGAGCAGCAACAAGAACAACAACCTCAAAAGCAAAGTAATTCACATAAACATTTAAAGAATTTTGGTAGTAAATTAGGTAATGCTGCTATTTTTGGTGCAGGTGCTACTATTGGTTCTGATATTGTTAACAGTATCTTTTAATGACAAATAACGTTTATAGTTGAATTAAAAATACTGATTTGATGATAATACGATAAATTTATGTTTATGAGGTTATCTGGGAAGAGTTTTATATTAAAGATTAATTATCTTAAAGAAAAAATGATAAAAATCTTTTTTATGTCTTAATTTTAATATTTTTTTATGTCTTGATTTTTATATTATATTATTGGATTTATACTTCAGCTTTTTTTAAATATCTACATGGTTATTACTATATATAGTCTAATTATATTATACTAATAATGATTGTTTTTTATATTAATGAATGTTATCGAAAATAAGTTTAGATAATTTAAAACAAACTTTAAAAATATTGCCCATAGGAATGATAAATTCTATTAACGATATTAATTCTAGCATCGCGATTTAATTTACTATTCATTAACTCATTTATATCTCTAGACCATTCCTTCTTTCTAGGAGCAGGAATCACAAATTGTCCAGTTCTGTTCATGTTAGATACTTCCAAAATCAATCTACCCTGGTTAAAATAAATTTTGTCTTCAGAACCTTCAAAATCGAGGTAGTTTAGAATTCTTTCAATGTTGTTAATGCTAGATCTTAATTCAAGTTTCAATTTTGGAACGGAAGACCAAATATTTCCTAATTTTAGTAATCTGTACATTGAGGTTAGAATTGAATATATTATTATAATAGCGGGTGAAATTGCTAAAACACCAAAAACAAGTTGTTGAGATTTTAGCATTTTATCAATTCCGCTCAACGCAAGTGAACTATCAACTTTTGTTTTTTGTACTTGGATTAACAGGGATCTTATTAATTTACCACTCACAATATTTTTCACTGGGTTTTGTAGCTGATTTTCATAAATTTCCATAAACTGGGTTAGGTCACCATGTTCTACTTCTGTTGTTAATTGGTCAATATCTACCGAAGAATTTGCATTTTCTGAAACAAGACTAACTACCATTCTCGTCAAAGAATGTAGCTCTGATGGTAATGTATCTTGAGACATCATTGCAATAGCATTTTCTTTATCATGTTTAACAGTAGCCCATACTTGTTTTAAAGGTTTCCAGATCCAATTGTGAATAAGTCCTAAAGCAAAATCAATAACATTTTGCTGCAAAAAAGTAATAATTTTATAACGAGATTGCCAGAGTAAAGTAATAGATGATGGACCATATAACAAAAGCAATAACAGTGAAGGCCAATATCTTGTGACAGCAGATGGAATTTTCAAATGTTCCAAATCATTGGTACTGTAAAACAATTTTATTCTTTCGACAACATCGATCACTTTGGAGTCAAAAGGTAATTCTAAAAAGTTATTCAAAAATTCAATTTTCTTTTGTATCGGAATTTGAGGATCATCTGTTTGAAATCTACAGATCAATTTTCCTAATTTTCGAATATATCTTTCATTAGTTTTACTATTCCTGTCGAGTGCTATGTTCAATTCTGACCTAACAATTGCTTTTGGTAAATCAATTAGCAAATTGATTCTTTTTGAAGCTGTCTTTGGTAATCCTACAAAATTGAATGATTGAACCATCATTATTTTTTTCATTTTAGGGATGAAATCTTGTATAATATCAGAAGTTATTGATTTCACATTTGCAATGTGAAATAATCCTTGGTTATTAGTTTTTTGTGGTAGTTTGCAAACTTTACTATAAAATGTTGATGACAAAAGCCAAAAATTGAAAGGAGATACTTGTAAGCCATATAATAAAGTATACAATCTAGAATCGGACACAGATTGATAATACTCTTCAACCTCCTTAGATTTCAATAAACTATTGACAGTGGTATTGGTAATGACATAGTAGCATAGTAATATGGAATATTCATTGATTATTTCAGTAACTAATTTTTGCAAATTACTAGAAGTTTTTGGTAAACTGCTAATATTAATTAAAATATTACTCACTTTCGACAAGTCGATGTGCATTGATTCTGAACTTCTTTTATCAGCATGATTAATTATAGATTGTGCTATATTTTTTATTTTTTCTAATTGTAATTGTAAAAGCAGCAAATTATCTTCAGAAAGAACATTCTCTTCAGCAATATTCGACGTTTCAACAATTTCTTTCAAAGTATTCTCCAATCTTTTATTAACATCTTTAAAACAATGGATTATATACGAATCAGAAATCATTGTTAAAATTGTTTCAATCCAATTAAAACGTATATATTCCTTTATTTCCTCATATATACAATATATTTGTTCAGTATTGTTGTATAATAAATAAATCTACCTTTAAATTTCCATATCACTTATTTTATATGTTCTTTTTTCATCTCAATAACCATATCGCACTCACTCGCTAATTAACAAGACAGTTATTATTTGGACCATAACAGTATTATTGCTTACTATTTGTTTTATACAAGGATACAGATACATAAGTATATAAAGAATGAATATTATGATGTATGAGAAATGTACCTAAAATTCATTCTTCAAGACTATCCAAAGAATAATCTTTTTTGGACAATTTTTGTCTGAGGGTTTTCCCATAATAATAAAATGCGAAAGGAATTAATATCATAGCAGTCGATATAAATGCTAGCAAATAGCTAGCCCAATGCAATCCTAAATTATGGTACATCTGAGTTGTAAATAAAGGGAATGCTGCTCCACCAGCTGATCTTAAGAACACTTTTGTCGCTAAGGCACTTGATGCATATTGGATATAGCAGTCAATTATATAGTTATTCAACGAATAATATATTAAAACCATTCCATATCCAAATGCTAAACCTGATGAAGCTGGTCCCACCCAAATAATATCTTTTGAAGATGTTGCACCTAAAATCCATAATGCAATTGCTGCAAATGGAGCACCAATCATTGCTCCCAGCAATCTGTCTTCAGGTGTAGGTCTACGTTTTTTAGTAATGGCTAAATATTTGCTCTCGCAATAGAAAGTGGTTAACAGTGCTAAGGATGCACCTATTAATATTGGTATAAACATTAATCCAATAATATTATCCTTATAGTTATATAATTCACCGAATATTACAGGATAAGCAAAAAAGAAAGCGTATAATAACGAATAAATCAGACAGACGTAAAAGCAAACAAGATCAAGAACCGGCTCAGTAACAATAAAATAAAGTGGTCTTGTTATACATACTTTTAACAATTCTTTAATACTGACACCTTGTGCTTCTTGTTCTGTCATAATTTTTGGATTTCCAGTTTCTTTTCTTAATCTTGCAGCTCTTTTCTTCAAGATAACTGGTGCAAATGTTTCAGGAACAAGCGATACGATTATCCACATTACGCCAGCAAATGCCATATTTACCCAGAATATTAAGTCCATACGATTAGTTGAAACAGAAATAAACCCATTTACTAAAGGGCCAAAAACTGGTCCACAATATGGGGCATAAGCAAAAAATGCAATTGCTCTACCTCTAGTATTACTAGGAAACATATCTGCAATTGAGCCACCGACTAAGCAAAGTCCAGAGGATGCCCAAACACCGCAAAAAAATCTAAAGATCATTAATGTTTGGATATTTTTCGCTACAGCACATGGTATATTAAAAATAACATATAGGCCCATTGAGATAAAATATGCCAACCTTCTACCATAAAGATCTGAAACTGGTGACCAGATCAATGGACCAAAAGAAAAACCAATGACCATTAAAGAAACAGATAAAATTGCAACCTCAGAGCTAACATTAAATTTATTTGAAACTGTACCTAAACCGCCAGTAATGCAAGCAGAGCCATATGCAACACATATCACTAATATTGAAAGTAACACAGTATATATCCAGCGCACGTACATTGGCCAATTATGTGGATTTTCTGGGTCCTGAGTTATAAATGTAACAAATTCAATTTCGGAATCTAATTCCTGTATTTCTACAGGTTTACCCTTTCCTGGAGGAAAATAGGTTTCAGCTTCAGGTAATTGTTCAGTTTTCTTTCGAGTATAAGTTCTATTTATTTGCCTTGTTCTTGTTCTTGAGATTGCTAAGGACGTTCTTCCAATACTTTGTAGAGTTGAAACAGGCACTAATCCTGTGGTGGTTTCCAATGTGTATTCTTCAGGAAAGATGGAATATATATTTTCTGTTGGAGGAGGTGAATTAACATCAGGCAGAACAGGATCAGGTGTAACACCCAATTTTTGTAAACTTTTTGCAGTTTCAGTTCGAGTTAATCTTATTTCATTTTTAGTTGAAACTTCATTTATTTTCGTTGGAATATATTGTCGTGGATTACTCTCATCTTCATAGGCATTAGACGAATGAAGGCTATTGCCTTGCGAGTTGAAAGAGTTAACAGAATTCACTTCACTCATTATTCATTTTTCTTTAAATTTTACCTTCTAATGAAAATTGTTTTCATTCTTGTTAAGAATCTCTGTTTTATAGTTTTTTTTTTATATTCGACTCCCATTTTGAGGTTACCTTTCAACAAATTTTCTTTGGTACCCTTTTCTAGCATTAATGTGCATGTCTTAGGAATTTTTAACTTGATAATTAAATTATCTCCACTTCCAGTTAATCATTCATTATACCTTTAAATCATTCTTATTCTAACGTTCAAAATGTTTTTTTAATGTATTAGCTTCAATTGATGGATGTACATTTTATTTAATCAATCTTTTCTCTTTAATTATTCATGCTGTATTCATCCGTTCCTGAAGTTCTCTCAATTAACTCCCCATAATCGAAAACTTTAGTCTCAGTAAATTAAACAATTGTATTGTAAACGAATGAGCTTCTTAGTAGCCCTCATTATCATCATTTCCAATAAACTTCTATCTTCTTCTTAATAGTAAGCTAAAACATTTGGTATTATGTTTTTCAGTACATTGTCGAAATAGGCAACGCTTATTTCCTTTTGAGTTTTAAAAGTTTATATATTGAAAAATTACAGTTATTTAAATCATAAACTTCTATTTAAAAAGTACTTTAGACATGTTCATCTCTCTTTCTATGTACCTATAAAGTAATTCACCAAAGAAATATTAGATACATTCGTTGGGTGCATATAATCATTGAAAAAGTCAGAATTTAGAACGATTCTAACATACTGTTTAATGAGTTTGAATATAGTCTTTTTCATTTCATTTACAGATGGTTTTGTTTACTTCATCATTTAAACTTAACTTCTTTCTTTTATTGCAATTACCACTTTACATTAGTTATTCGATAGCTGTGTTGATACCATGGTTGGATAACGATCCCTTTTTGGGTTTTGAAGATGGAGGGGGTGGCAGATATTCAAACAAAAAAGATATTTTACCACCTGTGTTGTCTCCTAAAGATTTAACAGAAAAAAATAGAAGTCTAGATAATAATAGCAAAGTACCTTCTTACATTGTTGATTTTAGTCCATTAGTTCATTTATATAGTGAAGAGAAATATTGTCCATCTGATATAGCTGATTTTGTGAAACATTTTTCAATTAAGGATAAAAATGGCGTAATTATAATGAATGGTACAGATGAACATCCTTTATCCTTGCATAATTTAACTAGCAAGTATAAGGTGGAATTAGATAACGGCGATTTCTCTTACTTATCAAGCAGTGAGACTTTTTTAACAAGTTTAGATGACTTTGATAATGATCCCGAATGGTTATTGGGCTCTCAACCGGAGTATGGTACAGGTCATATCAAGAATTCACCAGCAGTATTGATTGTTGTGGATAAAGGTAATGGATGGGTTGATGCATATTGGTTTTATTTCTATCCATTTAACTGGGGTGCATTTATTATGGGATATGGTCCATGGGGCAATCATGTTGGTGATTGGGAACATTCACTAGTTAGATTTTACAAAGGTAAACCAAAATATCTTTGGATGAGTGCACATAGTGGTGGTACAGCATATCAATATGACACTATTGAAAAAATTAAAAAATTACGTCATGTTGATGGTAAACTAATACCAGATATTATAGAAAGACCATTAATTTTTAGTGCTAGAGGCACGCATGCTAATTATGCATCAGTTGGACAACATCCACACGATGTACCTTTTTTCTTTATGCCACTAAGTGATTTTACTGATCGTGGACCAATGTGGGATCCAAGTTTAAATTTTTATTCTTATATTTACAGTGGTAGTGAAATATTTCCAATATCTGAAAAAGAAAAACGTCTAGGTACAGATTGGTTATATTTCGCAGGTGCATGGGGTGATAAACAGCTGCCTAGTGATGACCCTAGACAACATTGGTGCCCAGCTCAGTGGAGATATATTTCAGGTCCTCAAGGACCATTATTTAAGAATTTAGAGAGAACATCACTCTGTCCTAGTTTCATATGGTGGAATTTTTTAAATGAATGCCCTGCAAGAAAATTTATAAGGAAAGGTAATGGATTAAATGCAGAGAGAAATGATTTAGTTGGGGATAACTGTGGTATATTACTATATAAGGTAAGACCAAAATTTCTCCGTGGCATATTGAGATTTTTAATGTGGAGAGGTGTTATTTGTTTTTTTATGGAATTTTTCACTGGATGAAAAAAAAAAAAAAAAATTTAATGGGGACAGGATATAAGTTGACTTTGTAACATGTATACGATAATGTATAAACTATTCATTTTATTTAAATTTTTACGACTTTCTAATTATATATTTAGTAATTAATACGATTCTAGTGGGGAAATAAGAACCATATACCAGTTTCCACGACATAAACATTAAATTATCTCCAAAAAATTATTATTTTTTTGTGCAAGTAAATGCCTAGCATTCTTTAAACTAGAGTACACCACTCATCAATCCAGGCAACCTTCTCTGAAAGTTCTTCATTTACGGATCAAAGAACATAAAAGATGTCAAGATATCCATATCCATCAATGACAGCTTACTTCCTGTCGCTGTCACTAAAGCACATCGCTCTTCCGCCCAGTTCCCGCGACGCGTCGCATCGCCCGGCGCCACAAGCCAGACAGTTTCCTTTCTAGAAATTTCCAGAAACCAAAAGGGTCTCCTCTGTCTACACCGACGGACGGCCCCTCCAGCCTGGAGGGAAATGCGGCGCATGGAAGCATGGCGAAGGTTCTAAAAGTGGTGGAAACGTCTCGGATCGTGGTATTTGTATTTGCATTTGATTAGTAAAGCAAAAAACTAACAGTTTTGCTGATTAATTGGTATATTAAAATGAGAAATCTGAAGTAATGGAATGTTCTGGTAGTTATTTTGCTATCATACTTTGGATAAGATGACAAATACAAACTGATCTTATGAATTTAATGAAATGAATTGCAAATGAGAACATATATAAAGGTTGAAATTGCTGCCCATCTCTTGTAATATTATTTTAAAAAGTATCTTATTAAAAAGTTTCTATTATGTATCTTATCTATTTATTACAATAAGATTACTGTATATCAACTACTATCGTAACAACTACTACTACAACAACAACAATAAGACTATTATATAATAAAAATGTTTCAAAATTACCAAGCTCCATGTATTTTTGATTCTTTCCCAAGTATGAATGAACAACATTTATTGAATAAGCATCAATTTGATTTGATTGATTATTACAATGCCTTACAACAATTAGAACAACAAAGAGAAATTGAAAAAATTAATTCAAGAAAACCAATTGAATTAAGATACTCTGTTTTACAAAAAGATGAAAATAAATATAATTTATCATTATATAAAGATATCCCAGAAAATTTATATAATGAAGAATTGAACAAAGAAGCTTTAAAACTCAAAAATCAATTAAATAAACCTAATTATCGTTTAGTTCAAGATTTTTTCGGTAATCAATATTATATTAAACAAGAATTGAGTGAAGAAGAATTGATTAATTTAACAATTTCAAAATTCGATATTACTTCATTTCAAAAGAAATTTGCTAAAAAATTGTTCAATGATTATAAAATTGAATTGAATTATAATGGTGATGAAATTAAAATTTCAAATGAAGTTGATAACATTTTACAAAAATTTGAAATTCCAAATATTTTAGATATTAAAGTTAATGAATTTGAATTCAAAAAAAGTGATGATGGTTATAAATCATTTGGTGTTTTAAATTTAGAAGTTATTTTAAAAAAAATCGAAAGAACTCAAATTACATTTGAAAATCCAACTTCAAGCTTAGATAAATTAATTGAATGGTCTCAACAACAAGCAAATGCTGTTGAAGTTGCTAATAAGTTAAAGAAAGAAGAACAGAAAAGAAAAATTGCCGCTGCCAATGCAGAAGCCAAAGCCTTTGCAGAGGCTAAAGCAGTTGCAGTTGCAGAAGCTAAAGCTGCCGCTATTAAAGTTCAAAAAGAACAAGAATTATTGAAGAGGAAAGCATTAGAAGAGCAATGGAAAAAACAAATCCAATTAGAAGAACAAAAGAAATATGAACAATATTTGAAAGATAAAAAGAAGGCATTATTAGAACAACAAAAAATCAAAAGATCAGAAGAAAAAGAAAGACTGCATAGGAAACAATTACAAGAAAAACAATTGTTAGAACAAAAGAAAAAAGAAAACCTTGCTAAAGCTGAAGAAGCTAAAAAATTATCAGAGGCATTTGAATTGAAAAGACTTGATGAATTAAAAAAACAACGTGATGTAGAGAATCAAAAACAAATGTTAGAAGAAATGTTCCCAAAAGTAATTAAAATAAGCTATAATAGCGATTCTGATGTCGATGATGATACTGATGCACATGGTCATGCCTACGATGTTGAAAAATATGATGACAATTTAAATTTGAAAAAAGTTCCATCACCTCCAGCATTAGAAGATGTAGAAGATGAAGAAGTAAAAAGTTACAATGAATCATTACTACAAAGACCACCAAAAGACCAAAATTCAATAATTGAAGGTTTATAATTTTAAATCTATAGTTTACAGTTTCTTATAAACAAAAAATTTAATAAACAAATCAAACAAAATATATGTATTTTAATTATCTGAAGAACAATCAAGCCTTTCTTTTACTACTATATATACAAATATTCGTTTGTTATTACAGGTTGAGAATGTCGGAGTTTTTCAAAAAAATGAATATGGAAGGTAAGTGACATTTATTGTTCCTTTTCAAATATCTTGATCTAAGGGAGAAAATGAAAATGAAAATTAAAGTGAAAGTCAAAGAAACCCACAATATAAAGGACAATTAGCTTCCATACGAAGCAGCGATTACTTGAGAAATTAATAATTTTATAAACGAAAATTTCCAGTTACAGTTAAATCTTTTCCAATAGAGGAGGAGGAGGAAGAGTATTGGAACAATATACAATAATAAAATAATGAATAGCAATGATGTTGTCATTGAAAAATTCAATAAATTACTGTTTAATAATTTTTTACAAGTGAGATTTTTAACAAATAATTTTAACAATAATGAAATATTGAGATTACAAATTTTTGAAATGATATCATTAAGTAATAAATGTTTACAAAATGGTAATAAGATAATATTAATTGGTTGTGGTAAATCATTAAAAATATGTCAAAAAATTGTTGCAATGTTAATTTCATTAGGTATTGATAGTCATGCATTACATCCAATTGAAGCATTACATGGTGATATGGGTATTATTAAATCTGGTGATTGTTTATGGATAATTTCAACAAGTGGTGAAACAAGTGAAGTTATTACATTTTTAGATATGATTAATAAAAATTTTAATGATGAATTTTTTTTAATAAGTATAACGAGTAATGATGAAAATACTATAAATTCAAAATGTTTTAAAAAATTAATCATTGAAAATTTTATTGATGAACATAAGATTACTAATGGATTAAAAGCTCCAAGTATTTCAACGACATCAATGTTAATTATATTAGATTGTATTGTAATTACATTAAGTGAATTATATTATAATAATGATATAATTAAAAGAAATAAAATATTTAATATGATGCATCCTGGAGGTTATATTGGTAAAATGCAAACCCAAGAATCAAAAGAGGAATCAAAAGAGGAAGTAACATTAGATGATATTATATCTATTGGTACGATAAATGACACAAATGAAGATTATTATATTTTACAACAAATTGTATTGAATGATTACCTTAACTTTAAACAACGGAAAATGATACCAAGTACAATAATACAATCACATTATCGACAATATCACAAACACATTAGTAGAGATACCACCACTAACACCACCACCTCCATTAGCAACTTTTACAACTACTTAGAAGACATTTACTTGTAATCCTTAACGAGAGCCTGACTGACACAAAGAAGGCTTACGCATTTAAATGAGGCTGAGCATATGCTAACTAACTAACTAACTAACTACCCTGGTTTATCGGACGGACTAGTGTGCAAACAGAACCGGACAGAAACCACAAAAACGCGTAAAAAAAGTTTTTTTGTATGTTCACGGACGAAATAGAAAAGAAACGACAGGACACCACACGTTACAGACGTACACAACGATACACTGACCAGCGGTGCCAAGGAAGAGACGGGTAACGGCGTGCGTGTGTGTGTGTGTGGAAAAGCCTGCTGTGATGGATGGGTTGTCTGTTGTTCCGAACATTTATTTTTAGGTTTTTTGGTTTTTTGGCAGAACGGGAAAAATGTTAAATTTTTATTTGGATCAAATTTTTACTATTAAATTATATTATGATCGATGGATTGATTGATTGATTTATTCAATTTTTGCAATGTGTATTTAAAATAAGAGTTATTCTTGTGTGGTTGGTTTGAATTATTCGTTTGTTATATATATTCAGGACATATAAGTGTAGGTTGCTTATTTTATTTAGTAGACAAAAAAAAAAAATTACTACAAGAAATTGTACTTGTAATTGTGGTTCATTTTGATTTTATTTGCTTCATTTTTTTTTTCCAATATGTCTAGAAGAAATTTAACTAATAATCAGTCAACTGATCATTTTAATAATGCTACAAATAATAACCCTTTTGTAGATCAACCAAATATTGTTATTGGTGATGCTAGTAATGATTTTGATTCTATGTCTTCATCAATACGTAATGATAGTGAATCATCATTAATACATAATAATACTACTAATAATAATAACAATAACACATATGCAAATGATGAAAGTTTTTTAAATAATTCTTATAATCCTGATGTTTCAGATTATCAAGGTTATTATTCAAAAAATACAAGTAGATTAGATACAAATATTGCACAAGTTCAAAATTCAAGTAATGTAGATCTATCATATATGCAACCACCACTTTCATCAAATTTAAATATTATTAATAATAATATGGAATCATCATCATCATTAAATACTGGATTATCAAATAATGATATTTTATCACCATCATCATTTGATAGATATCCTTTAGTAAGTAATAATGCTAATAATTTAAATGGTAATAACTTTAATAGACAAAATTCAGCAAATTTTAGATCATTATCACATTCTCCAAATTTAAATTCAAATTTAAATTCAAATTCTTCATTTTCTTCAGTAACAAATCCATTCCTTGTTGAACAAGATTTTTCACCTTTTGGTGGTTATCCTGCAACTTCATTCCCATTATTAATTGAAGAAAATGAAGATGATGATTATTTACATAATCCAGATCCAGAAGAAGAAGCAAGATTAGATAAAAAAAGATTTGTTGAAGATTTTAAAAATATGGATAAAAGATCATTTGGTGGTTTGGTTGGTGTTCTTTTCTTTTTCTTAGCTGCTGTATTTATATTCATTGTTTTACCTGCTGTTACTTATACTGGTGTTATTGATGGTACTACTGAAGAAGTAAGTAGTACTGGTTTATCTGATTATACTTATCCAACTTTAGCTGCAATTAGAACTTCTTTAGTGGATCCAGATACTCCTTCATCTGCTCAAACAAGAACTGCAAAAGATGGATCATCTTGGAAATTAGTTTTTTCTGATGAATTTAATGCAGTTGGTAGAACATTTTATGCAGGTGATGATCAATTTTGGACTGCTCCTGATCTTCATTATGATGCAACAAAAGATTTAGAATGGTATTCCCCAGATGCTTCATCAACAGCAAATGGTACATTAAATTTAAGAATGGATGCTTATAGAAACCATGATTTATATTATAGATCAGGTATGCTTCAAAGTTGGAATAAATTATGTTTTACACAAGGTGCTTTAGAAGTTTCAGCAAGATTACCAAATTATGGTCGTGTTACTGGTTTATGGCCAGGTATGTGGACAATGGGTAATATTGCAAGACCAGGTTTTTTAGCTTCTACAGAAGGTGTTTGGCCATATAGTTATAATTCATGTGATGCTGGTATTACTCCAAATCAAAGTTCTCCAGATGGTATTTCTTCATTACCAGGTCAAAGATTAAATGTTTGTACTTGTGATGATGAAGATCATCCAAATCAAGGTACTGGTAGAGGTGCTCCTGAAATCGATATTATCGAAGGTGAAGCTGATACAACTTTAGGTGTTGGTGTTGCTTCTCAATCTTTACAAGTTGCTCCATTCGATATTTGGTATATCCCAGATTACGATTTCGTTGAAATTTATAATTTTACAACAACTACCATGAATTCCTATTGTGGTGGTCCTTTTCAACAAGCTATATCTGCAGTTACAACGTTAAATACTACTTGGTATCAAT